>WSFP011573325.1:0-10697 GCA_009831015.1 Picea engelmannii
GTCATTGATGAAACCGTTAACAAGTGCGAGGGAAATCACCATTGATGTCAATGACTCCCAAGGTACTCTAGTACAATCCATCGAGTGTGAATGAGTGAGTTGAAGTCGAACAACCGATAGAATCTTTCGATCAGGGGTCAATGATGTAAACCCACTTTCGAAAGCGAGGAAACCTGTGATTGAGGTATGCAAGCTCCAAGGTACCAAAGAATTTATAAGTCTTGATTATGGATAATGAGCTGAAGTCGATGGAACAAAACTCGTCACAGGAGGGCCTTGATGTATCCCCCATCAATGACACAAAATGAGTAACAGATTTTGAAGGTGAAACAGAGTATAATGTAAATTGAACTGGACAAAGGGAAGGCCGACACAGAGAGAATGGACAATTGCAGATGGCCGACTCAATAGAGGTTTCAGATGGACTTCTCTTGAACATATGAATGACACGACCAATGATTTGGCAGCATTGACTCAAAGACGACATAGGGAATGACCTTGTAGCAAATCAAATGAGAGACAAATGGACTTCCCAAACCAGCTTCAAATATAATGAATAGGGGGTGTCATGTTCAAGAGTGACAGTTACTGCCAATCAATACGAAGATGAAAATATATCCCTTTCCCAAATTTTCCCCCACCATTTCTAGCGAGTACCTCTTTATTTTTACGCAAGCTTGAGGAGGATAACATATGCTTGTTGATATAAGCTTATCCTTTAGATAATTCCTTCGAAGTATGTTTAACAAACCCTAAGAAGGAGTGGTTCGGTCCCATTACGAGTCTATCGATGTTTGTTTAATGAGTCCAAAGATAGAAAACTCGAAGGTTTTTCATGATTATAGAGTTTGGAAAAACACTTAAAAGAGAGCTCTATCAGTTCCTTTTTCGTAAAATAGTCCGATGAGACTGAAAAAGAGATAAATTATCACTCAGCAGACGCTTTCTTCAGATACTTTATCGAGCGTGAAAATAGCAAAGTCATTCGGCTATCTTTTCATGTTTAGAGAGTCTGAAAAGAGCTTAAAGAGAACTCCAGGGGAGTTCATTTTTCGTATAACCTTGTTGAGCCCAAAAAAGTGATAAAAGTATGCTCAATCACGTTCTCATGTATTTTCGAGAGCGAGAACGGACAAATACCACGCTCGAGGTTTTATACAAAAACCATAAAAAACAATCAAAACACGCGATGACAAAGAAAAAAAAAATATGTCTGCATCCCTATATATGAACATCGAAGTCATTACGCCTGCAAAAGTTACACTCAAAAGGACATTAGGGATTAGGATTTCATAGATAAATAATCATAAAAAACCAAATAACATGGTAAAAGTAAATATAAAGGAGTAAAACTTTTTTTACCATATTATTTTCACTTTTCCACTATTTGAGCTCAAAAACCCCTCTTTTACCCTCGAAGTTTGGCGTCATATTGCGGGAGTTATGAGCGTCCATTTGGTGAGTCATTAGCGATAGTGAGGTAGGCTCTTTGTCTTCTACTCTTTCATGGTTTAATTTTGCATTTTCATTGGTTAAAATTCATTTTTTGAGTTGATTTTATGAGCCCTACTTGCACTCAGCCATTCTCGTAGGTGGGATACATGGGACCTGCAAGAATGGGTGATTCTCGTAGGTGAGTCCATAGTAGCCTGCGAGTTTCTCGCACTGTGCCCAAAGGGAACCTACAAGAACCGCAAAGCACAAAATTTTTTTAAGATTTTACTCAATAAAAAGGAACCAATTCATGAATAGAGTTGCTAATCCTCTTTTTGTGCTTCTTATGCAGGTAATTGGCCATCAAAATGGTTCTTGAATGGAGCGAAAGGGAGCACAAAGAAGACAATTTTATTTTCGGAAATCATCCACCCACTATTGCTACTTTGAGAAACTGTGGCCTTCTGAAGTACTTTCGTATCCCGGGCATGAGGACCCAAGTCAAGTTATTAGAGTACCTTGTGCATATGTGGGATCCCGATTAGTAGGTATTTCATGTGGGGGTCCACACACTATCCTTATATATTGAGGACATTTACTTCTTGATTGGACTATCACGGCGGGGGTACCATGTGAGCCTGACTGGTAGCAGAGGTGGTGGGCTACCCATGAGTGAGTACTGCCACTTACACTGTGTTCCCGAGGTAGAGAGGAAGAAAGGGAAAGTAGCTATTTGGGGGAAATGGATTTGACCCTCCGTACTATCTTATTCACCATAGCTCGGATGGTTGGGAGTTTCACTCCTCACATGGTGCTACAGAGTTTCTTCCAGTATGCCATAGAGTGTACTGAACCTCGGGTTTTCAACTGGGAAGATGCAGTGCTTCGTAGTATGAAAAAGTAGTTGACAAAATGCAGACGAGATGACCTAAAGAAATTTGGGTACGGATATTTGTTAGTGTCATTCTTCCTTGAGAGGGTTCCATTACTGAGATTGTAGTTTGAGTGGAATTTATTGGCTCCCAGGGATCCAAGAATGATGAGATGGTGTTAGCTCATGGCCCGGCACGTAGCTGGACCAATCGTCAAGTATGATGATACCTTCTTTGACTGGATTCAACCACAGATGTTGATGGTTGATGACTATGCTTATGCCAGATTGGATTTTCGAGGAGATTCAGACTTAGTACTGCCAGAGGATGCTCAGTGGGGGGAACTTGGTAAGAAGTACACACATTTTTTCCTTTTAAATGTTTTTGTGAATTTTTATCATATGCAAATGTTTTTTATATGTTCGTTCAAAGACTAAATACAAAATTCATTTTTGATGACACAGATGTTGGACCTTACCGACCTCCTGGTACTTCTCCCATTCAGCATCGAGGAGAGGTAGTGTCAGTGCCACAATATGCTGAGGATTATCAAGTAGTGGAACAAAACCTAGAGGGCTTGACCGCAGATATTCCAGACATGCCTCTTAAAGAGGTTCCATGATGCAATCAGCATCATACAGTAGGAGTGTCAGGGTCCATGAGTCGACTGCTCCATAGAGTTTCCCGGGCAGTCGTGTGTTACCGTGAACGTCATCCATGATGTCACTTTGTAGAAGCTATGAGCTTTAGATTTTGACATTTTGGTCTTCGGATAAAATTTTTGTAAAAAACTCTTTTGATCGTTATATATACAGACGGCTTCTACCAGTTTATCATGTGTGATGAAAATTAATGTGATTGATTTATAAATGATTCAAATGTCTGTCTAATACATAGTTAGCCAATGCATCTGTTAATGTATTTAGACATCTAGGAATATGTTGATATTCAATTTAATCAAAATAACGTTCCAAGAGGCGAATTCACAAATACACCCATAACAAAGTAGGACTTTGAATAGTGTAGACATTACTTAACTGTAGTACTACCAGCTGCGAATCGAGTCACACAACCAAATGACAGATTCCAAGTGAGATAGCATCAACCAATAATTCAATAACGGTGCTATACTCTGCAATGTTGTTGGTTTCACGGCCGAGACACACACCTCGTAAGGAGACAAGTTCGTTTGTAGGGGCGTAAATTTCCCATGCAGCGGAAGCAAGGTTCTAAGTACTATGGCTAGTGCCATCAGCGAAGCCAATATAGGGTAGCGAAGACTCTGACATTTGGAAATCAAACACAATGTCGCATAAGGGCAGAGACCAGATAACGACAAAAGAAAGCTACAGTAACACACAAGAAGTATGATACAATAAAAATACAAGTACTCGTGCATAGATGATTTTATGCATACTACTTCTTCAAGTACAACCCATTCCTGGGTTCACTCAAAGGGATACCATCATAATCTACTAACTCATAAGCTCCTTTTTCCAAAACTCATCGAATGATATAAGGACCTCGCCACATGGCTTCAAATTTTCCAGCTCCTAGCATATCTCGATCTTGATCATAGAGGAGAATGAGATCTCCTTTGGAGAAAATGCGAGGCTTGACATGTTTGTCGTATTGGGCCTTGATACGTTTCTTCTGAGCTTCTATAACTAGGGTAGCATCACATCGAGTTTCATCTAATCACATAAGATGCAATAGACGTTCTTCTTTAGCAGAAGTGTTTTGTAGGAGTTCAACAACTAGTTTTAAAGAGGGTATCTCGCATTCAATCGGGAGAATAGCTTCCAAACCATAGACTAACCAAAAATGTGTAAACCCAGTAGCAGAATTGACGGATGTCCGGTAAGCCCACAATGTCAAAAACAACATTGTGTGCCAACTTGTTTTGTGAATCCCTATCATACGTCGGAGCATAGTTATGAGAACTTTGTTAATTGCTTCAACCTGGTTGTTGGCTTGTGGGTAATAGGGCGTTGAGTTATCATGGCGAAACCCAACTTTTCAGTAATTTCAGACATCATGAAGTTTCTGAAGTGGCTACCATGATTAGTGGCGATAGCTTGGGGAACACCAAAACGAGCTATGACGTGATTAAAAATGAATAATGTTGTGGTCTTCCCAGTGTTTTCAAATGTCGGCATCACCTCGGCCCATTTCACAAAGGGACCAACTGATACCACAGGGTGAAGAGGAGGGGGATGTGACCGGATCTTGTTATTATATGTCTGGCAGGCATGGCATTTTTGAACGGCGATTATGCAGTCGTTAAATAAAGAAGGCCAAAAATACCCTGCTCGTAAGATCTTCTGGGCAGTAGCGTACCCAGACATATGACCACCACAGGCTCCAGAATGGCAGTCATTCAGAGCTTTCACGGCTTCGTCAAACGTTAGACAACGTTGAAAAATAGAGTCAATCCCCTGATGATAAAGAGTATCCCTGAGGATAATGTATTGACAAGCTTGATAGCATATGCGACGTCACTCAGTACTAGACAAAGTTGGCCAGAAAGTCTGGGTTTGGAGATATATAATGATATCACCATACCAAAGATCATCAGTGCTGAGAAGGAAAAGAGATTCATCGAGTAAGGAATCAGTTGCTACTGTTTCCGTTGCAGAATGGGGAAAGTCGCATATCAACTCAGCAAAAACTAAGGACTTCTTGGACTTGGCGCGTTCGAATTCCAAGTCAAACTCCTGGAGTATCACAATCCATTTGGAGTATTTTCCCCCTAGCAATTGACGAGTAAAAATGTGTTGCATAAGGTTGCAGTGAGAAATCACTGTAGTCTTGCATGAGAGGATATAATGCCAGAAGCGTTGGACGGCTTGGACGGTAGCCAAGGCCAATTTTTCGACAAGTAAATACTTGATTTCAGTAGGTGTTAGACTGCGACTCAAGTAGTAGATAACATGTTCGTCGTTAGCATCATCCTCTTGGACAAGAACCATACCAATGGTGTAATCCGAGGCAGCAATGTAGAGGAAATAATCGCGATTGTAATCGGGGGGAAAGAGAAGCAGAGCACGCTTTAGGGACAATTTCAAAGACTTGAAAGCATTGTTGGCAATGGTATCCCAGACGAAGTCTGAACCCTTTTTGAGGAGCCACGTAAATCCACGAGTTATATCGGCATAATTTGGGATAAAACGACGAAGAAAGATTGATTTCCCCTACAAACTTTGTAACTGGCGAAGAGTAGAAGGAGGAGGGAGATTAAGGATCGCCTCAACCTTTAAAGGATCCACCCATATCCCTTGAAGAAAAATGATAAAACCTAGAAGGCAGTTGGATTCCACACAGAAAATGCACTAATGAGGATTCAAACGTATACAGTAGAACCGACAGCGGACGAAAATGGCTCAGAGGTGTTTTGGGTGATCAGCTCGGCGCATTGAGTGAGTGGGTAAATTGTCCAAATATGGTTGAATGATGTGCTTGATATCATGGAAAGCATAAGACATAGTGCGTTGAAAAGTTGCACTAGCGTTCTTGAGACCAAAAGGAAGTTTCTGATAGGAAAAAGTACCCGAAGGACAAATAAAAGCGGTTTTATGTTGATCCTCGGGAACAATGTTGATTTGATTATATCCTAAGAAACCATCCATGAAAGAGAAGATTTCACTTCCGACGCAGTCATCGACAATCTGATCGACGAAGGGGGTAGGAAAGTTGTCTTTGCGACAAGCTTTGTTAATATCCCTATAATCAATGCATACACGAATCGTGCCTTGTTTCTTGTCAATCGGGACAATATTGGAAACCCAGTCTGTGAGAGCCACCAAATAAATAAAGACAGCTTTAAGAAGTTTCTCGACTTCGAGCTTGATAGCAGCCACTTTACGTGGGTGAACTGGACGAAGGCGTTGCCGAACGGGTTTAGTGTCGTGATATGTCTTTATCTCATGTATCACAATATCAGGGTCGATACCCGGCATTTCTTCATATCTCCATGCGAAGATGTCACAAAACTCTTTGAAAAGGGACGTGTAGGTGACGACTTCATCAGAAGAACACGAAGCTCCAATATGGACATTTTCGACAATCCCAGGTTTGACGGATATGTCAAGGGGAATAGTGGGTGAGATATTTCTTAAGTTCCCTTCAGAAAACACATCGTGTGAGGACTCGGGAACGTTCGAGATGACGACAACGGTCGACGGGGTCGAAATCCGTTGCTAGTTCTCAAGGGTATGTTGCTCCAGAAAGAGGATGGAATGATGATGCCCATTGTCCCAAGGGGTTTCCTCCATGACAGACATGATCATCTCGTCTGTGGGAAAAATGACACGAAAAGGATCGGGAGACAACTCATCAAGAGAGGGGGTAGAAGGCGTTGTCGATTGAATGGCCTGATAGGCAGATTCGACCGGACTTAATGGCATGGCGTCGCCATAACGAAGATGATCTCCAGGGTCAGGTACTATCCAGGGGTCGTGAGACGCAGGAAGTTCATGAGGTAAGGTGGAGATCATGTTGATGGAAGCAACAGACGAGTGTGGAACATTGGGCAGTGGAATGGGGAAAGTACCCATTAATGAAGAGTCCTTGAGAAGGACTACACTGACATTCTCATAACCCGGTGGGGTTTTAGCAATAAACGGTACGTTGCCAGTACGGGTGTCGGAATTAAATAAGGCTAGTTGGTCAATGGTGACATCCTTTCCTTGATGTGGGAAATGTACCACACGGAAAAGGGTCGATACAACTGCGCGCATGGAATCAATTTAGCTGGGGCCAAGCAGAAGATTGTAATCAAGGGGAGCGTCAAAGACTTCCACTTCGACTTGGACCGTTTTGCCTTCTAACGTGATGGGCAATGAAGGAAGGACACCATAGGGCTTAAAACTAGAGCCATTGAAGGATTTAAGAGTGTTCTGGGATTCATTCAAGGAAGGAGAGCCAATGGCTTTCCAGCAAGCAAGAGACATGACACACGTCGAGGCACCCTCGTCGATAACGGTGCAGCAAATGTTTTTGTCAGAGACAATCACTTGGATATGGAATGCGAGTTGAGGGGGTAACCTTGGAATGTGATCTTCCAAGTCAAAGATTATTAAATTCGTATCTGTCGGGTCAATTCCATCGATAGCTTTCAACAGTGCCTTCCGTTGCGTAGGACAACTTTGAAGGACTTCGAGGGCTGACATCGCAGAAGGTGCTTGGGCCAGATCTTCAACAATTTTGTAGTTCTGGGTGGCATGAGCATGAGGATTAAAAGCCAATTTTCGAACGACGCCCTTTGGGGGGGGTCGCATAACTGTTTCGAGGCTCGGTCATTCGAGATGAAGAGGACCGTTGGTAGGTGGAGTCACGGGAGAGGGTTGTGTCGAGGAAGGCGGTAGATCATCAACCTTCTCTTTAGAAGGAGAATAATCTTTGGCTTGAGTAGTGAGTGCAATGTCGCTCTTCTTAGAATCGCCAATACACATCAAAACATAGGATGTGGTAGAAGATGAGGGTTGGTCATGAATGACCAACTGAGCCTGTTGTTGAGATGGGAAGGGCTGGGACAAAATGGCCGGTGCAGGTGGTTTTGGAGCTCCTTGAAGGAACTTAGTGACCTCGGTGTGTCGTGGACAATCCTTCGTGTAGTGATCATCACCACAGATAAGACAAGGGTATCGAGGTTTGCACTTATATCGATCATCAATAGGGGTAGTTTTGGTTTTCTTTTCTTGAGAATTATTTTTTCCCTCCTTATTCTTACCTCTCCCCTTTTTAGATTTGTTTTTACCGGCTAGGGTAGATTGAACTGCATTTACCTCATAAGTCTTGTCGGCGGGAGGGGCAGGAGACAGAGCATTTTGAACATTAGAAGAATTAGGTTTGTGGTTTGTGCTTGAGGTGGAATGTGGTTGGGCCTGGAAAGTGCCAATCACATCGTCAGCTACATGCGAAGAAGCTGGAGTAGTTGAAGTTGTGGAAGTGGAAGGACAAGGTAAATCAGGTAGTAAATCATAAAGGGTACCCATTTGTGAGTAAACGAGGTCAGGATATTGAGCACGATTTATATTCTATTCTTATGTGACCACTCCACCCATGGAAATGTCACGACCGATGTCATTCACAAATGATTTGGTGAACCATTCTGCCAGCAACTGATCGGGGAGTTCAAGTTTAATAAGACGTCGTCGTCATCGCCACTCATGAATTTGATTGGATATATGAGTGGTCTTATTCTATTTGAAAGAAGTCAAAATCTCAGTTCCCGTGTCATAACGAATTGGTAACTGGTAGTGTGTGAGGAAAGCCATAGCTAGGGTGTTGAAGTCAGAGAAGAAACCTCATGGAAATTCAATATACCACTTCACAGCAGAACCTGTGAGGGTTCATTGAAAAAGACGTAAATGAATAGAGTCATCCATCAATGAGTTGGATGAACACCATAGGTGAAAAGTCATAGCGTGATTGTTTGGGTCCTCTCCCACTTTTCCATCGAATTTAGGAATGTCCGATGGTAGCTTGGCGGGGATAGCAGGCCATTGGGGAGAGTGATGAATCGGATCATTTAAAATCCTTGACAAGTCCGGAAGATCCAAAGTGGCTATAAATGGTATCTATCAATTCACCTGCGGGTACTGGTGGCTTTGGGGAGGAAGCCCTATCGGCAAACTAGTAGGACCATAAGAAGTCTGCATATAATGTGAAGACCCAGGCGTATTCGGTGGTGGTTGGAGAGGATAGTAGCTCATAGGATTATACCCTAGAATACGGACTTGAGTTTGAGCATTCGCCCCCCAAATGGGATTGAACGAACCCGGATATGGTTGGCCCATACTAGGGAGTATTATGGACGCAGTTGGAAACTGTTGCCCCCCAGTTGATTGAGGAGGATGTTGTATCAACTGATTCCAATAATGGGCCAATGACGGAGGGATGTTTTTCCCATAAGGCGGGGTCGGTCCTCCCATCGAAGGTGGTGTTCCAATTGGAGGTAGTGTTCCAATTGGGGGTTGTGTTCCAATTGGGATTTGTGTGCCAAAAGGAATTTGCCCGCTGAAAGGGGGTTGAGTCATACCACCTTGGTGAAATTTTCCACCAACCAGAATCTGGTAATTTGGAGTGAATGAAGGAATAGAGCCACTAGGATTAAGAATACTAGTAGAAGACGAAGAAGGTCCTCCAAAAGGAAATTGAGGGAGTGTTGGAATAAAATCGAGAAGAGAGTTCCCGGAAGAAAAAGGACCACCAGGAGAGCCGGATGGGGTTTGCGTAGGAGTGTGAATGGAAGCATTCAACGCACGATATCCGGGTGGTAGTTTCGGAGTGACATTGGGCGTTCGCGGTGTGTTGATGGGAGCAAGACTAACCGCAGTAAACCCGGTTGGAACACTCGTAGTATCTGTAAGATGGGCCATTTCAGCAGGGACAGTAAAGTGATAAGCGGTAGTCAACGGTACTGTCTCTGGACTAGAGATTTTGGAAATCACAGGTGGGTTGATTTCGTAAATCACAGGTGAACCTGGACCAAAAAGGTCCCGTCGAAAAACACCTGTAGACCAAAAAAGATCTTGGCCTTCTATGCCTGGAAAGGGTCCAATTGGTGATCCAGAAGACATAACAACTAATTCTCCAGAAGAATTTAGTCGCATAAATGGTCGCTCAGAATCAGGGTGAAGTCGAAAGTCCTCTTGAGTATTAGTAATTTGGAAATGCTCTAGAGAGTCATTTCGGTCCACTTGTGGTGTGGTAATGATTGTGACTTCAATTTGATGAGGAGAGCCCTCAAGTGTACTTGTAGGCAAGGGTTGAGAACCTTCCAGATGCTCTGGAGATAAACCCTGCATTCTACGTGAACGACGTGGAGGAGCTATTGTAAATGAGTGACAAAATTCACGAAGAAAATCTTATGGTAAACTTTGAGAAACAAACAACACGCGCTAGTAAACAAAATCTAGGAAGCAACACCAAGCAAACAAGACCTTCTAATTATGAAGTCACTAGTTAGTGATGAAATCCAACATCGCAACAACGAGACGAGAAGGGGCTGGGCTAGGGTGGAAAAGTTACGTTGAAAACCTGCTTAACGGACTTACACCCTGGTGCAAGCTCCCACACATAATTGTGGGTATGCCCTCCAAGGAGCCCGAGTGAGTTTGGTCAATGTCAATTCCAGGTACCGTGAAGAATTTCCCCTTCACAGTCACCTCGTGTAAGAACCTATAAAGATAGGCCACTAAGTCACCAACAACAACAATAAAGCCTGGGGGGACAGTCGACAGTCCGATCCACACGCAAGGGCAGGGTATCGAGCCCGAAATCAACTCAAAAGGCTTCCACTCATCATTGTGGGTATACCTTCGAGTGATCCCCGTAATATGTGCAATCTCTACACTGATATCAACAAAGCAGGGTGAGTAACTCTTC
>WSFP011573332.1:0-10697 GCA_009831015.1 Picea engelmannii
GCTTGCGGCAAATGCATCCCACGTCTTGGGAAGACCATTGAGTACTATGTTTACCAATTCCTTCTCTGAGATGATCTCTTCAATAGCTTGTAGTTGATCTCTTAACTGAGAGATTCTCACAAAATATGATGTTATGCTGTCCTTATCATTCATCTTCATGTCACGGAGCTCATTCTTCAGACTCATAACTTGTCTAATGTTTTTGATCGAGAAGAGATTTGTTAGGGCATCGTACATCTTCTTCGATGAGCCAAGATGGGAGATGTAGGGTATCAAGTGGTCTTTTATAGATTCCACTATGATACTCATAGCATTGATGTCACGGTCTTTGAACTTCTCCGTGGCTGCAATGTTCTGCGGTTCCTTATCTTTCCCTTCTTCAAACTCTGGTTTCACGATCTTTCCTTTCACGATATCTAACACTTTATTCTTGGCAAGGATGAGATCAATCCTTGTCTTCCACGTTCTGAAGTTAGAAGCTCCATCTAACTTGTTCTCTGACTTCATAGAGTAAGTCATGGCTGCTTTGACTTGGTCAACCCTAGATTTGACCAAAAGCTCAAACTTCACGTGTTGGCTTTCTAAGAGTACCAGGAGATGCGCTAGGCTAGGGCGCACTGATCTATCTAGAGATTAGGTAAATCCCTTCACTTAAGGTGCCTCAACAAGAGGATTAGTGTTTCTGCAACTGCACCTGCTAGTATCCCTAGTGACAGTGCTATGGTAACTGCTCCTGCTAGAAACCCTAGCGACAGTTCTTCAACGAGCTTAATATCCTCACCGCTATGTTTCCTTCTAGCGGTTAGACTAAATGAAGGAAGTGTGGGCCCATAACTTATTAGAATATAATGGATGTGCTTGTTTTACCATTAACAATACCCTTGTCACCCAACCATAGGCCGAAGCCACTTTCCGAGCACCTTAACCTTGATAGAGAATCACTCCGGAAGCAAACCCTAGGCTAGATAGCCAAGCAAAGGGTAGCACACTTTTCCCCAAGGATAGCGCACCAATAAGAGATGATCAGATAGTCCTAACCCTAGCCAAGAGATAGTCCAAGCGTAACTGCTAGCTGCAGCAGCTGCAGCTGCAGCTCTTCTCCAAACCTACGCAGAAACTGGGCAACTGCAGTGCACACAAGTGCTGCTCTGCAATTTTGAGACTGCCTGCCAGAATGAGAACTGGCCTCCTGTATTTATACTAATTCTGGCTAACTGCCTGGGCCGACTTCTCATTCTGGGTATCTGTCTGTTCAGTAAATATTATTATTTCTGGCCGACTTCTTCTCTTGGAGGCTAATAACCTAATATAAATTATCTTCTTGAGCCTACAAGTCTTCTAGGGTTATTAGCCAACTCATTAGGGTTTCTTCTTGCTTCTCGGAGTATTCTATCATTGTTAGGTTAACACGTGGAGGTAAATACCTCCCGCAACTACCATAATATCAACAAAGAGTAGTTAGTAGAGAGCTTAAGGTAGAGGTTTTGATAGTGGTTTTTGTCAATCACTCAATAGTGAGGCCGAGATCAGTGCTTTTTTAGGGTAATGGAGTCCTCTTAGGAAACAACAAATCTTGAAGGAAGAAATGATAATGAGAGAACTAGAGACAAGAGGGGTCAATAATTGAAGTGTTGGTAGCCCAAGGCTTCAATCACCAAACCCTAGGGTGAAAATGGGTACTAGGAAGTAGGTAACCCTAGGCCCTAGTAGTTTTCCTCCTTCTTTAGCTCAAAGATAAAAAGATGACATCTTAGATTAAGCAAAATGTGCTAGGGTGTTGCAATGGAAAGGCCCTTAGCAAAAGCTTCAAGAAAATCTGTTTTCTAGCATAATCCAGTAGGTGAAAGTTATTAAGGCAAGGACAATAACATGTGCTTTAGCCTCCTAGGGTTTTAAGCTAGCAATTTCATAATCTTAGTAGAAATGCAAGATAAATGTAACTATAACCATTCAATGAAGAAGAATTGCAGAAAATTTACTTACATTCACCAAGAATCATCTAGCAAATAGCCTAGTTGAACACTTCCACCAAGAAAAATGCCAAAATAGTCCAAAATAAGCCTTCTTCAAGAAGTGCACACTAAATTAGCCAAGTAACCCTAATTAGGATGCAAATTTCAAACCTCACTTAAGTGTGAGTGAAAGATGATGAAATAATACAAGGGAAAATCCCTTATTTATACAGTTACAATGACCAGAATTAGGTCAAAAAGGCCGACATGGCCAGTTACATGTAATATCCAGTTACATTAAATGACAAATTAAAACCCTAAATCAAGCAGAAAAGGTGACGTCATGCCCCTTTAGGGTGACGTTAGGCCTTTTTAGTGCAACGTTGGCCTCCAAGACCAAAACGTTAGGGCTCCCAAGGCCTTTGGATCAAGCCACACGTGCCACTTGGCACACAACTTCCTCCAAAGTTTCCATCAAACGCTAGGTGACATCAAGGGTCACAGAGTTGACTTCATGGGCCTTCCAAGGCCTACATCATAGTGGGAGGGCAAGACCCCCCTGCGTCCAGGGCTGCCAGGCTGTCTCTGGTGGAACGTCCTCCTCTCTCTCTGGTGCAAACCTCTGATCTGTCTCTGCCCCTGGCTGGGGTCTCAACATCCATCTGGTGGGATTTTAGCCCTATGGAGGTCCGAACTAATCATCTCCACATGTGTACCTGCCCGTCGGGTGTGGTCCTGCAACAACAACAAGTATGCCCTCCATGGGCTCATAAGTCATAGGGATCATAGCAATGTCAATCACATCTAATAATCAAGTTATTCAAACATGTGCATAAAACCCCCTTTTCCTAGACAAGTGCTCAAAGACATTATGCTATTCTACAAGCCAAGTTTGGAGGGGACGTTAGGAGGTCCTATTGGACTAATTTTTATTGGATGTGGGATGTTTCCAGATAAAGACAAATCCATGCCATTTTAGTGGATGAGGTGGTAAGGGATGTCTGAGCAATGGGTGCAATGAGGACAGGGAAATGTATGGCTTACCTGTGGGTGCGTCTGAAGAGGGTGAGCTGTACCTTGTCATGGATGCAAATGTTTCCAAGCCCATTCAATGCCTTTTATCTTTTATCTTATTGTTTTTTTTCTTTCAAGAGACTAGTTAGGGGACACTACCCTGGCGTGGTGACCAATGGTGACAATGTTACCCACAAGCATTTCACGAAGATGAGAAGGTTGACTCGTGATGCGACTCCCTTTCTCTTGGCTATGCCACAAAGAGCCACTACCCTGGCGTGGTGACCAGCTGAATGGTAGTGTCATACCACTACATGCCCATGGACCTAATAGGCTGGCTCGTGATGAGACCCCCTATCCTCAAACTAGGTCTTGATTTTATTATTTTATGTGTCCCTATGTTTCTTGCTGAGAAGCCTTTTATTGCTTTTTCGGGGATCACTGGGTGAAGTATCTGAAGGTTTTGTTCTTTTGGCTTTTATCTTTTGCCAGCTACTTTTACCCTCTGGGCCTTTAGCCCCTTCTTACCACAAGGTAAGGTACAACCCTTTGCTAGCTTTGGAAAACCCAATGCCAGGACCAATGTATGGGATGGATGAGAGGGAAAAAAGATGAAAAGTGGTAAGTATGGTGGGAACATACGATGACCTTTCATGAACCCACCTAGTGGCAACTCAAACCCTATGGGAACCAACTTACTAGGTCATCCTGTCATTCTCCCCAGGTGTGGACAAGTGGAAAGGCATAAGGTCCAAGCACACGTTAGAAGTAAAAAGTATTAAATGCACATATTTAAATGTTTTGAGAATCAGAGTGACACATACCATGATACCCAGACGCATTACCTCATGGAGCAAGACCCATTGCTGCTGAAGGATCAAGCCGATGGGATGGATGCTGCTGCTGTTGACAAGGTGGAGGCGCTGAAGAAGAAAGATGGGCCCTCCAGGGCTAGGCTCATGTCAATATGGCTCTCGATACTCCATGTCTAGGACCTGTGGGCCTCGAGACATAATCTCCTTAGTTATTCCTAGGCTGGGGGATAACATCTGGCTCCAACTTGGGGAGATGTGCTCACTGTAGAGCGCATAAGAACCTCAACATATCTGGCATGACTTGTGACTTGCTTGATCTCAACAAAAGATTATTAGTAATCATTTGGGGTGGTGATATCACCCTTGGCTCACATATGATACAGTAAATGAAATAAACAAGCATATATACAAATGGAAATACAAGTACTCTAGCATGAAATGCAGATGGTATATACAATGAATGCAAATGCCTACCTACTTACCTCTACTTACCTGTTGGTTGAATGTTAGGTGTAGTCAAATAGCCAGTGAAACCACCTTAGCAATGTCTCACAATACCTGCCTCTGTGCTTCATCATAAACCGAAGTAGTGATAAGTTAAGCACAAAAATAACATGAGTTAGAAAATGTATTGTATCATTGGAAATGGTAAGGTCTAGCTCATGGAGGCGGGTGGGAGGGAAAAAGTGGTGCCAAGTCATACTGTCAGAAAAGAGCTCAATCCATCTTAGAAAGGGATCATGAAAAGTCAAGGGTTCAAAAGACTGACTTGAAGAGTTTGAATGCTGGCTACCTCGGACGTCTTCACAATCTGAGACCTGGGAAGGGATTAGCAAGAACCGAAAGGATGACTGACAATTCCTTAAGGGGAAGCTGGAATACTTTGATAATAAGCTTCTTCTCAAGCTACCCAACCTATCCCCCAAAACCAAAAGGAGGCTTTGTTTTACAGATGACTTGGGATAAGGGACATGTTTTCGAACCATACCCTTAGTGACATAGCGAGGTAAAATAATCAAAGGGAGGTAGAAAATCTCATCACAAGTATTCTGCTTTAGGAAAACAACTTCCTCACTCTCATTAGGATCTGAGCACAATRATGGTTGATAATTTTCTTCATAGAATAAATCCAAGTGCTCAAAGGAACTATCATCAAAGTCCTCAAGGTATGACCGRAAATTATTAGGAAAGCATAGCATCAGGTCATCCTTGTGTCTGAAAAAATTTGTAATCATGTCATGTCCTTGTTGCCAAATGTCAAATTTATTAGTAACTTCATGTGATAATGRTAAAGTCAACTTTTGGACATGACCCTCAATGTCRTAAATGGGATTGCTATCATATCCAATCACATCCCAATTACGCTTCCCGACATGTATGAACTCTTCAATATTATCAACAAAATCATCATCTTCATTATAGCATGAAGGGGTAAAAACATCCAACACTTCTTCACTTTCCACATCATAAGATAAAGAATCATTAAAAATTTGGAAAGGGAAACAACTCACCTTGCATACTTCTTCTTGTGCAGGAGCTTCAAGTATTTGGATGACTTCATCAAATGGAGGACTTGCTTCTACATCTTYAACTGTAAAACAAGGAGGATCTACCTTGCYCGAGGATTCCATTTCTCCTTCACTCTCTGAATCATAGAATAAGGTATTATCAAAATCGTGAAAAGGAAAGTGACTAACCTCATCCTCTTCTTCTTGTGTAGGAGGAATAGGCTCGTGGATGKCTTCATCAGAGGGAGGAGCACATATCAATACTTATAATCGTGTTTGATATCTCTAGGCTCTCGCCCTTTAACCATATCTYYGTTATCTTCGGTAGAAGTATGAGTAAATTCTTGTTCTTCTCCATGGGATTGGTAACCCTCATCGAGACCCTTCCCCTTCTTGTTGGTCAATGGTTTGTTCCCCTTCTTTTTGGAAATCAAYAGTAAAGGTCTCAAGGGAAACTAATCTCTCCAAACTAAGAGTGTCTGAGGTAAATAGGKGTCTTACYTGGGACAAGGAGATATTTTCCTCGATTCTTTCAGCCATGGTGTGAGCTTCATTGAGCGTTCTTGGGCCCTTTTTACTYAGGGGAAACCCTAGATGCACTAAGAGTGCATTGGTATAGAGATGAATGATGTACTTGTTTTCAGGACTATGGCTTCCAAGAATTCGATATAGTWTGTCCTCAARCCTATCCTGGAAYTGTCTGACAGTTTCATTCTCAGTTTGTTTTATATGCTCGAGTCTTTTTAGTAGTAYTGGRATGTCTTCCAACTGAATGCCCCATCTTTTGACAAAGGTCTCTTCCAATTGTTCCATAGTTGTGATGCTAGCATCAGGGAGGCTRTCATACCACTTCCTAGCATTGCCATGAAGAGTGGGAGAGAAGAGTTTCATTGCCAAATCTTCAGCATCGTCATTGATTGGGTGGAATAGAAAGAAATCCCAGAAATCACTCATGTGATAGTCGACTYTCTCCCCATCACTACCAGTGAATCTAGCGAGCCAATTTTYGTACTTAGGGGGCATTTGCCTAGGGTATCCYGAGATTTTACTCATGTGCAAGGGTTTAAAATTTCYYGGGTTCCATTGAGAAGTCATGGTTGGTTTTGTCATTAGTGRAGTCACTAGATAATTTTCTTGAAATTATCAAAGGGATGAGGGAATCATCCTCAGTGGAGTCRCYAGGTAAGCTTTGGAAAGTAAGGGATTTTTTGGGAAAGGCTTATCGAGAAGTGTYGTCTTTGAGGAGAATTGACTTAGTGTTCCCCGACAATGACGCCAAAATGTTATYGCGCAATTTGTACTTGTCCCAAAGGGAAAGGCCAAGGGAGGCAAATTGGCATAACATGAGGTAAAACTTGTCCCAAAGGGAAAGGCTAAGGGAGGCAAATTGGCATAACATGAGGTTATCCTATCACTGTCACCTCAAYAGGATACCTCTTTCTATTTAGGGTTGATGGCCCAGGGGAGACATCCCCGATGACCTGGGGATTTGAGAAGGCAAAGGTTAAAGTGTCTATGAAAATGTCCCCTCTCACAAGTCACATTGATCARAAAGTCCCAGGGTTTTAACCAATGAAGTAACAAAGTATTAAGATGTACYTGCCCAGAACAAAGCAACAAGAAAATATATCTTCTGCRAGTACAACTYGCTGTTAGTACTTCATAAAACCATGGACTTTATCAATAAAAGCAATTGTTGATATATGATGAAGCAAACAGATTTTTATAACAACAATGTTTATAAGATAGTAGCTTCACAATAAATGCCTTAAAATGGCTTCACAATGACCAAGAATAATTACTCAACAATACCAAAGTACTAGCATTTGTTAGAAGCAAATAAGGTAGTGTATAAATCAACTTTACAATTGCCTTTAGGTGCTTTTAGTGCTGCAATGGATGGTTGTAGCTTACTTTAGTAACAACAACAAATAGGTTAGTAGATTAGACTATTCTAAGGAAAGGAGTAGTTAGTAGAGAGCTTAAGGTAGAGGTTTTGATAGTGGTTTTTGTCAATCACTCAATTGTAAGGCCCAGATCAATGCTTTTTTAGGGTAAATGGAGTCCTTTTAGGCAACAACAAATCTTGAAGGAACAAATGATAATGAAAGAACTAGAGACAAGAGGGGTCTATAATTGAAGTGTTGGTAGCCCAAGGCTTCAATCAACAAACCCTAGGGGGAAAATGGCTACTAGGAAGTAGGTAACCCTAGGCCCTAGTAGTTTTGCTCCTTCTTTAGCTCAAAGATAAAAAGATGACGACTTAGATGAAGCAAAATGTGCTAGGGTGTTGCAATGGCAAGGTCCTTAGCAAAAAAGCTTCAAGGAAATTGGTTTTCTAGCATAATCTAGTAGGTGAAAGTTATTAAAGCAAGGACAATAACATGTGCTTTAGCCTCCTAGGGTTTTAAGCTAGCAATTTCATAATCTTAGTATAAATGCAAGATAAATGTAACTATAACCTTTCAATGAAGAAGAATTGCAAAAAATTTATTTACATTCATCAAGAACACTTCCACCAAGAAAAATGCCAAAATAGTCCAAAATAAGCCTTCTTCAAGAAGTGTGCACTAAATTTCAGCCAAGTAACCCTAATTAAGGCGCAAATTTCAGACCTCACTTAAGTGTGATTGAAAAAATACAAGGGAAATCCCTTATTTATACAGTTACAATGACCATAATTAGGCCAAAAAGGCCGACATGGCCAGTGACATGTAATATCCAGTTTTTACATTAAATGACAAATTAAAACCCTAAATCAAGTAGAAAAGGTGACGTCATGTCCCTTTAGGGTGACGTCAGGCCTTTTTAGTGCAACATTGGCCTCCAAGAGCAAAACGTTAGGCCTCCCAAGGCCTCTGGATCAAGCTACACGTGCCACTTGGCACACAACTGCCTCCAAAGTGTCCATCAAACGCTGGGTGATGTCAAGGGTCACAGAGGTGATGTCATGGGCCTTCCAAGGCCTACATCATAGTGGGAAGGCAAGACCCCCCTAGGTCCAGGCCTTCCAGGTTGTCTCTGGTGGAACATCCTCCTCTCTCTCATGTGCAAACTTCTCATCTGTCTCTACCCCTGGCTGGGGTCTCAACATCCATCTGGTGGGCTTTTAGCCCTATGGAGGTCCGAACTAATCATCTCTCCATGTGTATCTGTCCGTCGGGTGTGGCCCTACAACAAGAAGTACGCCTTCCATGGGCTCATAAGTCACAGGGATCATAGCAATGCCAATCACATCTAATAATCAAGTTATTCAAACATGTGCATAAAACCCCCTTTTCCCAGACAAGTGCTCAAAGACGTTATGCTATTCTACAAGCAAGGTTTGGAGGGGACGTTAGGAGGTCCTATTGGGCTAATTCTCATTGGACGTGGGATGTTTCCAGATAAAGACAGATCAAGGCCATGTAAGTGGATGAGGTGGTAAGGGATGTCTGAGTAATGGGTGCAATGACGACAGGGGAATGTATGGCTTACCTGAGGGTGCCTTTGAAGAGGGTGAGCTGCTCCTTGTCATGGATGGAAATGTTTCCAAGCCCATTCAATGCCTTTAATCTTTTATCTTATTGTTTTTTTTTCTTTCAAGAGACTAGTTAGGGGACACTCCCCTGGCGTGGTGACCATTGGTGACAATATTACCCACAAGCATTTAACAGAGATGAGAAGGATGGTGATGAGACCACCTTTCTCTTGGATATGCCACCAAGAGCCACTACTTTGGCGTGGTGACCAACTGAATGGTAGTGTCATATCGCTACATGCTCATGGACCTAATAGGATGGCTCGTGATGAGACCCCCTATCCTCCAACTAGGTCTTGATTTTATTATTTTATGGGTTCCTCTGTTTCTTGATGAGAAGCCTTTTATTGCTTTCTCGGGACTCCTAGGCGAAGCATCTGAAGGTTTTGTTCTTTTGGTTTTTATCTTTTGCCAACTACTTTTACCCTCTGGGTCTTTAGCCTCTTCTTCCCATAAGGTAAGGTACAACCCTTTGCTAGCTTGGCAAACCCAATGACCGAACCAATGTATGGGATGGATGAGAGGGAAAAAAGATGAGAAGTGGTAAGTATGGCGGGAACGGACGATGACCTTTCATGAACCCACCTAGTGGCAACACAAACCCTATGGGAACCAACTTACTAGGGCATCTTGTCATTCCCCTCAGGTGTGGACAAGTGGAAAGGCATAAGGGCCAAGCACACGTTAGAAGTAAAAAGAATTAAATGCACATATTCAAATGTTTTGAGAATCAAAGTGACACATACCATGATACCCGAACTCGTTACCTCATGGAGCAAGACCCAGTGCTGTTGAAGGACCTGTTATCGCACAGTTTGTAGTTAGGAAAGTGGATGGATGAAAATAGATCAAACTGGCGTAACTGGAACCAATCCTACCCAATGTCACCTTGATAGGAGGGTTCTTTCTGTTTAGGGAGGTTAAGCCCAGGGAAGACGTCCCCGATGACCTGGGGTTTTGAGAAAGGAAAAAGGATTGTAAGACAAAGGTAAATTTCCCCCCCTCACAAGTCACCACCGAGCAAATAGTTCAGCTAACAACCAATAAAGAGAAGTATAACCAAGAAAAGATAGATGCACTTGCCTGAGACAAAGCAACAAGAAACTGATATATGCAAGCTTGCTCACTTGGTTAGTACTTCATGCAATAATGACTATCTGATATATATAAGCAATTGAATAATAAATATTGACGAAGTCAATGTTTATGAAAGAGCAATGATAATAAACGTCACTTCTTCAATAAATGCTAAGCAAATGTGGTATTCAATGATAAACTAAAGATGTGTTGATTAAGTTTAAGAGATTAAGAGCATTAACACATATATGCTATGTGAGAGCAAGTCACTTAGATGCACAATTAAATAGCTTGCAAAGTAAAGAAATCAAGTGCAAGGGCAAGAACAACTTGCCAACTAATAAAAGAGAGACAATCACACTTATATTATGTTAAGAGCATGAGATATGAGCATTAAGTGTGAGAGAGAAAAAGAAATTTAAGTGCTTGCCTACTTATCAACTTATAAATTAAGTTACTTAGAGCATATGGCAAATGGCATTAAAGAGATCTATGCAATAAAGAAGAACACCATTCACTTAATGAAGCAACTAAACATTAAGGATTATAGATCTAAGCATGGAACATAAAGATAAACACTTGTAGTAAATTGAGCATGCATGAGATCTAGTTAAGTTGATTATGAGGCCCAATAGGCTTAAGCTAGAGAGTTATTAAGTGTTAGATCTAGATCTAGAATATTTAGAGCATTAACAATTAGATCTTCAACCACAAATTAAACCCTAACCCAACCTTTTGGGGTATTCCTCTCCCAAATAGGTAGGCAATTAATTAACTTGCTTACTTAGAAAAATATTGAGAGAAGAGAGAA
>WSFP011573337.1:0-10697 GCA_009831015.1 Picea engelmannii
AATATTTTCAAAGAAGAATATGGAATTCCAGGTTGTTTAATGGCTTTTGTCCTGTAAGTAAAATGGTTTTATTTTCATTATAATATATTCATATTCTTTGAATAATTGATTATGCATTGATTTAAATAGCTTTAGTCTTTTTTTATCAATACATGGTTAATTATTATAATTTATGTATTAATTTTTTCAATCTTTAAAGTCTATTATCCAAACAATTTCTTCCAGGACTATAGAATGGATAAGTGATTCCAAAAACTTAATAGAACGACATATATGCATTTTGGCTTTAGCCTTTTGTTTATAATGTTGTTGTTTATGTTTTTTTTAATCCTGTTACATGTGCAGGTCTGATATCTTTAGATTAAATGATCTGTGATGTGTAGGAGGTTTATATTATAAATACCATCTATCATTTGCTTAATCAAAATACAAATGTTGTGATTATATCTTCGATTTAAATAATGAAATTTATCTTTGAGTTTTAAATTGAATGATAAAATGCATAGATTGATTCCATATTTATCTTGTTGTAATCATGTATAATTATGAGATCACAGGTTTATGTTTGTGTTTCATTTTCTGTCATTAAAACCTAAGCTGCCAATACATGTTCTGAATTTATTTAGAACATTCATAAGGTTCACTGCAGATTTCTCTCTTGGACATGGCAGTTGGATGTTCACCACTCATGCAGATGCTTGGATACACCTCACTGATTCATTGACATGATAGCTTCTTTGTATTTTTCTGTCATTTGCATATCATTGAAACTACAATGTATGGTTCAACTTTGACTATCCACATGTTCACGTTTCATTAACTTTTTTTATGAGATTCTTTAAATTTATAAAAGAAAAACAATAAATATTTTTATGTGCTTTCTTTATCTGCTTCCTAGAAGCAATCATTTTTCACATCGATTTTTGTAAGTTTTGATTAAAACTTCCATCTTGTAAATCATGTAAATAAATGAGACTTGTATATATTCTGCTTAAATACAACTACTATAGTTACATTTGAACATATGTACACATATATAGCGTGTTTAGTAATTAGTTAGTTATTTCTCTCTTTTATTCGTTTCTTTTAGGATTCTTAGATTGGCTAACGGAGCCATTAAACCAGTCAGAACGAGTTACACCAAACGGCTTGGGTTATTTAGACAACCCCGGATCGGACTCGCTCTTCCAGTTGACGGACGATCAATTTCGCCCGTTAACAAGCTGCTACTACCATAAGTTGACGAGAGCGTTCTTTTGATCCAGATAATATTTGAAATGAGCGCTTGCGAGATAATATATAGTCTTCCGCAAATCATGCTTTAATGTGGTTTAGTAAGGAAATTCCTCAAGCCCTTCACCTATTAATGACAATATTTACGGGACCTGCATGATGAGTTATTAGCATTAAACCATACCAAATGAATCTTGGGAATAACGCAAAGGTGGCGGGGACGGACGAAAGAAAATAGAATTTGGGACTTTTGTGAACCCGCCAACCCGGAAACCTGCGAACCCGTTGTTGCAAAAGGTCAAGAATTGGCTAAGTGTTGTAATGTGGTCGGTCAAACTGATCATAGGAGGGATGAGATACTTAGGATCTTGGGGAATCGAATGGTCAAAATGTAGATCGTGGATCGTTTGGGTATAAAATGTAGTTCGCGGAACAAGAGATATGAAATCTTGAAACCCGCCAACCCGGGAACCCATCGTTTTGAAAAAACGACTAAATATAAGAAGTTCTAGAAAGGGAGAGTATAAGGGAAAAAAGAAAAGGGGAATTAGGGTAAGTATAGAAGAGGAAAACGAAAAGGACAAAAGGACTTGGGAAAATAGAGAAGGGGAGGGAAATTCCGGAAGCGGGAATTGATCTCAACAATTGGCTCCAACTGTGGGATGATAACCCCCTGTGGGTTGTCAAGAATCCAGATCCTTTCATGACCAGGTGCTTCTGCCCATTGGGCTATGGAGTCAGAGTAAGAATATACAAACTGAAAAAATAAAATTATGTACAATGAGAATGAGAAAGTCTTAAGAGAAGAAACCTTTCAAATTTTTCCCATTGACAGGAAGCATTAGTCTTTTACCCTTCATGTCTTTGAGCATATAGGAGTTAAAACACAAGATCTTATCAACGACGTATGGTCCGATCCAGAGTTCTTCTAAATTTGTATGCATGGATGGTTTCTCCTTGTCCTTATTCCAAAGTAGCACCAACTCTCCCTTCTGGAAATTCTTTACAGTTGTACTTTGATCAAAATATTTTTTGACATCCTGCTGCCTCTGAGAATTTTGATTTAGGGCTTTGTTTCATTCTTCTTCTGACTTCAACAACTAATCGATTCTCCTTTGGACGGGAGAACTATCTTCTGTATCTTCATTATTGACCACAGAAATCAATGCATTGATCTCGAGACTAATTGACATTTTCGCTTCTTTCCCATAAACCAATAGGTATGGAGACATCTCGGTGCTATCCTTCGGAGTCGTTCTGCTTGCCCATAATGCATCTGTTATCTTTAGATGCCAATTCCTTTGATTCTTATCGATGGTTTTCTTCAGTATCTGAACAATTGTTTTTTTTGTGGATTCAACGAGGCCATTACCTTGTGGATAATAATTCGATGATTGACCCATGATGATTCCATATTCTCCGCAAAACTCCGTAAACTTCTACCTGATTAAAATCAAACCATTTTCTGTGATAAACTTATCTGGGACACCAAATATTGATAGAATATTGTCTTTGAGGAATTTTATTATCTCTTCAGCATTAGCCTTCTTTAATGCCACCACTTCCGGCCATTTCTTGAAGTAATCTGTAGTTGTGAGAATATATATGTGCCCCTTTCTATACTTTTGATTATTTGGCCCGACAACATCAAGTCCCCATTGGGAGAATGATTTTTCTACAATTATGGACTATGAAGGCATCACAAATCTCTTCATTTTTCCTGAAAACTGCTGACATGACAAACACTTCCTTATCGTGGCATACGAGTCTTTGAAAATTGATGGCCAATAGAATCATGCTCTTATTATCTTGTGGGCAGTTGCAGTGGGTGCAAAGTGTCCACCGTATATTCCCTCATGGAATTCTCTTATTAGTTCTTGGGCTTGATTTTCATCCACACATCTTAGTAGTATACCATCATAATTTCTTTTGAACAGTATGCCAGCAATCAACACATATTGATTTTCCTTCATCTTCAGTGTTCTTCGCTCCTTGGGGTTCATGGTGACAGGAAAATACCTAGACCTTAAGTAGAATATAATATCTTTGTACCATTCTGAATCAATTAATGGTTCCCCGACTGAAATTGAAATCAGTCCATCGAATGAATCCTCATTCACGATGAGCTTACATGAACCTTGTCCGTTGATAGATTTTAAAGGTTTAATTTGAATATCATATTCTTGTATCTTTGCCAACCAGTTAGCTCATTTTCCTTCTCTCAATTGTTGATTCAGAAGCATCTTCATTGGTGATGAGGGAACATAAGCAATAACACAAGAGTTCAATATGTACGTGCGAAAGTGTGCTACTGCTTTTATAAGAGCCAAGGCTTACTTCTCCAGTTCTGAATACCTCAACTCATAGTTATGTAGGTTTTTGCTCATGAAACTTATTGGGAGTTCTTCTCCTTTGATATTCTTTTGAGTAAGAATGGATGCAACGACTGTCTCTGTAGCAAATGAATAGATGATGAAATCTCTTTGAAAATCTGGGATAATGAGGACAAGAGCAACAATGATTTCTCCTTTGATATTATTGAATGCCTCTTGAGTATCTGTTGTCCATTTGAACATATGCTCCTTTTTCAACAACAAATTTATCAGCTTCATGATACTTGCATAATCAGGAACAAATCTCCGCACAAAATTGATCTTGCCAAAAAATGATTGGACTCCCTTCTTGGATGTCAGGGGGTTGAGCTCGTTTATTGATTTAATTATTTCCGGATCCATGTAAATCCATTCCTTTCATACAATATAGCCCAACAATTTTTCTTGAGTCACAACGAACAAGCATTTCTTTGGATTCAGAGAAAAACCATATAATCTACATCTTTCAAAAACCTTTCTCAAATGATGGATATGATCCTCCCTTTTCTTTGAATGCACCGTCAAGTCAACTTGATAGTCTGCCATAAACTTTCCTATCAACCCGTTGAATGCATGATCCATGTCCCTTTGGAATGTGGCTCCAACGTTCTTCAAACCAAAGGGCATTCTAGCATATGCCTATGTCTCCCAAGGTGTGATAAATGTTGTCTCTGCCCTATCTTCTTTAGCCACCAAGACCTGGTTATATCCCGAAAATACATCCAACATGGACATGCAGGACGATCCAATAACTTGTTGGAGAAGGAACTCCATATTAGCCAAAGGAAAGTTATCCTTTATGCTTTCTTTGTTAAGGTCTCTGAAGTCAACACACATCCGGATTTCCCCGGTCTTTTTTCTTACAATTACAGGTTTTGAAATCCAGTCTGAGTGTCTAATGGGATAAATTATTCCCGCCTTCTTCAATTTCTACAATTCAAGCTTTACCAGAGGTTTCAACATGGGATTCATCATCCTTATTTTTTTCTTTACTGGATTTGCTCCTTCCCTCAAAGGAATGACATGTTGGAATATGGTCTTATCATAAGCTTTTAAATCATCATAGGTGCAAGTGAACACATCGATGTATTCTTTGAACAAGGCAACATATTGATCTGCTTCCTCAGTGGTGCAATCAACTCCCAAGTTTACATACTTCGGGGAACTGTCAATTCAAATAATGACTTTTCTCGTTTCTTGTACCTTTCAAACTAAAACTTCTTCAAGGAGATTCTTAGCATGATCATCTTTCGTGAAAAGAGATTTGGATTCTAAACAATCTTTGGGGACAATAGATGAGTGATCGTCTTCATCATCATTTAACAAAAACATTTCCAGTTGTTCATCGTTCTCAAACATTTGCAAGTACTCAATGTTATCGGGCACAAACGGTCGGAAAACTCTTTCTACTTGGAAAGAAGTTTTTCTTTGGGTATCATCTGGATTTGACAATGAGGTTGCCAAGGCTAGTGAATTTGCCTTGTGATTCTTATCTCTTGGAATAAAAGAAATGTTGAAGGAACTGAAATATTCCATCAATTCGTTAACCCTTTTGAAATACAACGTAAGTCTTTCCTTTTTGATTTTATACCTCCGAGTCACTTGATTGATGATGAACTCTAAGTCGCTAGTTACAATTAGATGTTTTATTTTCCTCTCCTGTGCAAGGATCATCCCCTGAATCAAAGCTTCATACTCTGCCTCATTATTGTTGCATGAAAAATCCATTCTAATAGCGTGTGGATGCATAATCTTACTTGGACTCATAAGAACAATTCCAACTCCATTTCCAGAGCTCGAACAAGCTCCATCAAAGGACATCCTCCAGTACCCTTCAAACGAATACTCTTGATTCTACATGTCTTGCAATTTCTCTAGACTTTCATTACGCTCTATGTATAGGATATCGTAGTTTCCAATTCTAGCATCTATATAATCCTCCATCAATTCATTGTCCTTCTTTTTGAAGGAGAAGGGTTTTCTAGGTTCACGAGGCACTTTAATCATTGCTCCTTCTTTTCCTGGAAACATCATACAACTTCCATCATTCATTATATATCCTCCAATCATAGATGTCCAGTCTCTTCCCAACACAACTCCATATGTCGGAGGAAGGTCTACCACAATAATATTGAAAATTGTAATGATATGGGGCGCTGCTGTAATCCAAGCATAAAAGTCCTTGATTTCTCCATAAGCTGGCACTTTTCTAGAATCAATTGCATATATACTTTCACCGGTCTCATAATACTTGGTGCAACTCATGCCCAATGCCTCCATGACTGCCAGTGGCATGATATTGGTCGTGGTGCCAGTGTCAACTAAACAATTATGCAGTGCAACATCATGATTTTCAATAGAAATGTAAAAGGGAGGAATTTTACCTCTCAGCTTGGCAGTTGACTGGCCAGGGGTTTGTTTAGGACTGGTAATGATATCTTCTGCTCTTTCATATGGATCATCCAACAACTTCAAAATGTTCTCTCTTTGCTGGGGAATCTTCACCACTTTCGTAAAGGGCAGGGTTATCCTTAACTTACTCAAATCTTCTACAACATTATATTTCATTTGAGTGGAGTTTGACATCATGTGTTGCCTTTTATTTCCAACGCCATCCTTCACTTTCTCATTTGTTTTTTCCTTTTCTTTTTCTTTTTGGTTCTCTTTATCAGAGTCGCCTTTATTTTTTGGTTTATTTACAAACCCTCTTGTCTGGTCGACATTTTCTAGCGAGTTGGGATCGTTGTCACCCTCTTCAAATATATACATGGACATCTTGCATCCGTCCATCTGCACAGTTTCAAAGCTCTCATCAGGTGAGTAATAATAATATTTCTCAATTAATTGCTCGTCATATACACCATCCAGAACAACCACATTTGGAGTAGGCTACCTGGGAACCCTTTGTCTTTGCGGGTTATCCGTTTTTTCAAACCTCACTCTGTTTTCTTGGGGAGGGTTCCTCCTTTGCTCTAGGATTGACATTCTTGGATTTGGCATGTAATTATCTCCTCTTCTTAGTATGGTTATATCGTTTGCATTTGTTTGATTGTTCTATTCATCTATGCAATTTCGATTATTTGTTGAGTTTCATGTGCTGCCATAGGATCAACCTTTACATCAGGTATGGTTCCCTTGAAAAATACTCCTACCATCGTTTGGTTTTGAGCCGGTCGAGGCTTGAATTCTTCGTTCTTTCTTGAATTGGAAGCTCCTTGGTTATCAATATTTAATCCTCCAACTTCCTTTGTACTCTTCCGAGTATAATATCAGGGTCGGTGCCCATTTCAATCATAATTTCTTCCATCTTAGTGGCTTTAGTCACTGCCTCCTCCAAAGTATCTATTTGGGATGTTCTGATAGCATATTTTACATTCGGGGGCATTGCATTCTTATAGAAACCAAGAATGACTGGGTCATTTGGTCTTTTATCTTTTGGAATCCTACTCAAGGTTTTATTGAACCTGAGATTAAAATCTTATATCCTTTCATTCTTCCTCAAACCAATCTGGGTGAAATCGGTGAGAAGGGTATGATAAGCAATTGGATGGGAAAACATAGTAAAAAACATAGCTTCGAGGTCATTAAATGAGCGAATGGATCTACTAAGAAATGTTGTATACCATTCATACACTCTTCCTGATAAGGTTTGCAGAAACAACCTCACCATGACTTCGTCATACTCAACACGGCGAAAATCACAAACATCAAGAAATAAGTGCAGATGCCTATTTGCATCGATTGATCTGTCTCCAAAAAATTCCTTTAAGGTGCCCTTAGAAAGAACATGGATATCACGTTGCTCACCTATAATATTTAGAGAGGAATCTCTTACCCTCCTTCGATTTTCAAATCATGGGTTTCCCTGATTTCTTGCAGCATCTCTTTCACCTCCTTGTCTCTCCTCATGATGCTCATTTAAGGGTTGTTCATTTCTTTTTGCCATGTCTGGGGAGACTTCAGGTCTAGAATTTTCACTTCTAATAATAGAGAGCTGATTTATTTTACTTCTGGTAATGGGTCCCTTGTATTTGTCCAGCTTCAATCCCGACCTTGTTCTTGTGTTGCTCTAGCCAACCTTTGATTTCTTTGGTCTTGTCATTCCTCTCTCTTTTGTCTTCGAAGGATTTCACTTTCTTCTTCATGGAATAAGATTTTCTAGGACCCTTCTAACTCTTCTCGAGTATGGGCTGTTGTTATTACCAGATTGTACAACTGGTGTAGAATACTTTGTTGATTATTCAATCCAATTTCCAAATGAGGTTGATTACCCTAGGGTAAAGTCATATATTCTTTCACAAATGTTGGGCCAGGTTCCGAATTTTTAGTTCATGTCCCCAGTATGGTTGCCAAAAATGTTGATGCTTGAATCTGTTAGGACCGAAATGGCAATATCACGAGGATGTAAATCCCCCTGCGTTTTATAGAGGTGGTACTCCTCTTTAGATTTTCTTGAGATTTTTAAAATATTCAAAATGTGGGACTTGACATAAGTCCATTATAGTAATTTAAAGAAACATAAATATTACAATAAAGTAAAATGAAAATGTTTTTGTTTTATTTTTAAAGAAAGTTCCTGAGAAAGGACCGAGAATCACACATTTAAAGCAAATAAGAAAAATTTCCTCACATCCATCATAGTTTGGGATAAATATTTTTGATCATATAAAATAAAAAAAGAAGATGATCTGCATGCATAAGAGAACTTTAACAGAGTGGACACCTGAGAAGCTCAAATAAAGATAATGATAGATCAACCTTAAATACTTTATATTATGAAAACAGGGTTACAAAGCACAATCAAGATTGTTCTCGAAATAGTTCTCTTGAAATTTCAAAAAATATATAGTCTGCTACATATTCTTGAAATTGTAAATTCATTTGTCTTAAAGACTGGGATTGGGGATCCCACGGACCATAAAGAAAATAAATACAAGAAATAAGATTTTAGAAATAAGACGGTGGGCGGTAGAAGAATCAACAAGACCTGGTAAGAAGAAAAAAAAGGAGTTATCAGTCTTCGGTTAAACCTTTATAGTGAAAAAGGTGGATTAACCGATCGAAGGACTTGATAAAGAAAAGAAAGATGTGATCAACGTAAAATTACTATGATGGTCCCTCCTCGTTCATTTGCTCGCTGATGTCCTTTTATCATTTTCATCGATGGTTACAGGAACCGTCTCAACTTCTTCAAGGAAGGCATGTGCCCTCGAGCCAAAAGAAATCATGCTTTTTGAAATTTCCCAAGCTTATGTAATCAATGCCATTCTTTTCTTGATATTATTCTCCACATAGCTCCTGGATGATGTTAGTAAGCTTGAGGATCCTTTTATTTTGGCTGCGCGCGTGGCGGGTCCGACATTCACCAAAGAGCTAGAAAGGAGTGGAAGAGGCATTGAAGTCTCTTCAAGTTCCTTAATCCTTTCCTTTAACTTTATTTTTTCTTCTTCGAGACCACCAATGGAATCGTCCAATGCATCGCGAGTTGCTTTATGAATTCTGGAAATTTGGGAAGGTCGCATATTTCTTAGGTTAACCTCTGAACAAGATTTACAATTTTTATTCTTCACATCACTCTTCTTAATAATTAATTTTTTAGACTTGTTTTCAAAAACAACACTCTGAAACAAAAATGATTCTTCTTCATCAAATATCTCCTTTTCAACAATTTCCAATGACTTATTTTGGTGGGTCGCACCTCCTGGATGATCAATGTTAGGAAACATCTTCTCAATGTCAGCCTCGAGCTCTATATCTTCGAGGGAAAAGTTGTTTATGTCTCTTTCGACGTGATGCTCTTCTTCCTCTTGTACAACATTCTTCCTCTTCTTCCTGGGAGGAAGTTTATAATGTGAGCTTTCAATTTTTCCTGGAGGGGGGTTCTTATCTCCTCCTCCATCTGAACTACTATTGATTACCTTTTTAGATGGGTGGGCCGCTGGAGCACTGCTTCGAGGTGTTGTAGTCTTAGGATTGACAGTTGGGGACTTGACACTCTTCTCGCTGGGACCTTTCCCTCTTTGTTTTTACAATTCATTTGTACTGAGTATCATCTTTAAGTTTCCAACAGTATGGGTAGGGTTTCCCAGGTGATTATCTTCTTCTTCTCCTAGAACAATGTGGATAAATGAATTTCTAAAACCCAATATTAACATATATTCCACAAAGATTCCATTAGGGTCAAACCCTCTGATCCTTTTAACATACTTGAGATTCAAGTTGTGGAAGTGGTTTTCAAATTCATCAATTTTTTTCATACTTTTGAATACAAAATCCCCAACTTTCCAAGGCAAAGGAATGAATTGTTGTTTTCGTTTTTCATGAAAAAAGTGCAGCCAAAAGTTATATTGCCTTGCAAATTCTGTATGTTAGGAACCAAATATCAAGATAACATAGAAAAACCTTAGAATAAGTACTCAACGCCTTGAAAAATAGATAATTTCATATAATAAGCCTCTTCGAGGGGGCAACCTCCTTATACACCACATAAATTTCCAAATACAAGATGATTCCAAATGAAAAGGTATCCTTGGTATATATAGGAGATTAGGAGGTACAATTACAACTAATGGACCCAAGCCGACATAAATAAAATAACATTACTAATGTAATATTCCCTAATTAAGGGGTAATGTTCCACTATTTAGGGCTTAACATGCCCCTCCCCTTCAAACAAGTGTTGTTTGCAACGCTTGAGTAATTCTAGATGCTTCTATATAAAAGACTCATCTTCCCAAGTGGAATCTTCAGCAGGTAGTTTCCTCCACTTAATGAGATACTCTGAAATGGATCTATTCCTCAACTGGCGAATTATTTTGTCAGTGATAGCTTTGGGCTCCAATATGATTTTTCCTTCCTCGTCAAGTTTTGGCAATATAGTTTGAACTGGGATTTTGTCACCTATAACATTCTTTAAGCATGAAACATGGAAAATTGGGTGTACTCGTGAAGATGCAGGCAACTCCAATTTGTATGCCATAATATCAATTTTTTGAAACACCTTATAATGGCCATAGTACTTTGGTGATAATTTATTATCCTTCTTGGCTTGCTTAAGGGACATATGTTTGTATGGTTGTAGTCTTAAAAACA
>WSFP011573346.1:0-10697 GCA_009831015.1 Picea engelmannii
TTTAGCTCTTCTAATCTATTCCAAAGGTTAGGCATGGACACTATGTACAACTATTTTCTAATGTCAATGAAACAATATATGAGATTGGTTTCATTATTGAGACACTCCTCTACAAGGATACTAAACACAACAATGTGGTCCATTGATATATCTTAAATACGTCCTGGACTTAAGCTCTTTTTCCATGGCTTTCTATACATACATTGATCTTCTTTTCCAAAATAATTCGATATAACTTAGCTAAAAGGGGAATAATTATAATGGTTCTATAATTAGAGGAATTTGTTTTTATCCACTTTTAAAAATAGGTACAATGAGGATTTGAATCCAAGGTTTAGGGAAGCCCTTCTTGACTGGTAAATTGAAGAACATGTCAATGTGAGGGATGAAAATAATCCATCCAAATTTTAATATTTCTTCTTGGTATCCTTTGATGTCCTTAGATTTCTATTTTTTGAGACACTTAACCCAAAACTCCATATATTCTATAGAAAAACTTCTTTGTATGCACAAAGAGTTTGAATGTTGTCCACAACATCAAGGGATGTGTTAATATTTTTAAGGTAGGAATTCTAGTCCCTCAAGAGAATAATATTTCTTTATTTAGTTTTATCAGTCATCATTTTCCTCCAAATTTTGTTAGGATCTAGCTTAGAGAGGTGCAAAAATCTCACTTGATTTCTATTTATATAAAAACAAAAACCTTTTAATTAGGGATTTATACCTATTTATCATTTCATATGTTTAGGACTCACTATAAGAAGCCCTAATGGTTTTACTAATAATCTTACACTCTTTATCATACCAAGGGTTGGACATTCTATTTTATTTTTTTACAGAACACCTCAACAGAGAACTTGTTAATGAAAGTAGAGAGGTTTTTCATACAATTATGAAAGATGTCTTCACTATTGTCCTCAGGTGATATAAGATTTGATTCATTATTTCAGTTCCTTCTCAAAAAAAGACTAGCTTTATTTTTTTCATAAATCAAGTTCTTTTGGTTATGGAAATTCTATTCGATGTGTTTTTTGTGCATGGAAAAGTTTATACTTAAGTTTAAAGGTCTATGATCATAGTTGGGATCATGGTCATTTAAGATGTCAAAATTTATTATTTTCTTCTACACATGGATATTAGATATCACATATAATCTATGACACTATGGACAATCTCATGCATACAACACATACAATTGGATTTTGACCACTTCATTAAACCATTGTGAATTATTAGATCTTGAGAACTACGGAGCTTGATTAGCTCAATACCAAACAAATTCTCAATCAAGTCTTTAAAGTTTATTTTGTATCTACTAGATAAATAAAGGTCCTCATCTAGACATAGATGATTAGGGTTGGTATCATTCTTTAAAATAATAACTTGATTAGTTATTTATATCATTAAATTCTCCTAGAAAGAGGACAATGAATTCATTTCTCAAACTATAAATATCCTCTTCTAAGCCATTGTAAGGACAATTTGTATCTAGATTTATTTTTCTTATAAAGAGTAGAATTAGTAGGCATGAAATAACATATTCTATATAAATATTATTAACATTAATATATAAAATATCCATCCACATGTACTAATTGAAAGGGTCTTACTTGTGAAGCCTAATGTGAGGAAAAATGTTATTTTTTTATCTAAAGAGATATGCCTCCAATTCCTTTATGGAGTATTTCTTGTTCCATACTAACCACAAGACAAATTCTTCTATCTAAGGGACCTTAGATTATTCATGCTTTCAAGTTTCAACAAGAAATAAAATATCATTTGGATTGTACATCCAACTTAACATAGCCACTTTTCTTTATGGAAAGCCATGATGGCTCAAAGAGAGGAGATAGGGTGTTACAAATTGCTATGTATTATTATATTATAGTCTCTATCCTTAATAATATCTTTCCTACTCCTAATTATTTCCCATTTTCCTTCCTTCCCCGCTTCTTTTACTTTTTGAACTTCCTTCCTTAACTTATCTTGCTCTTTTGGAATAAGGTCTTCATTTAGAAATATTCTTGACCTTTTAAACTTACAGTTTTACAGAGTATGAAATATTTCTTGTCATTGGAGCTTAATTTTACACAAATTAACCTATATTTATACTCAATTATTTTCCCAACCTCTTTTCTTATATGAGACAAGTTGTTCCAAATTGTAATTTATTTTGTAATTCTTCCTTGACCAATGCTAGCATGTTCTCATCTTTCTTGTATTTTTTAAAAAAAATGATGAGGTTAAAGGATATTTTGTTACACGCATGGTCTAATTCTAGAATCTTATTCATTTACTCTTCGATGAGTTTGATGTCCAATTTACATTTCAAACTATTAAGGGCCAAATTGTTATTTAATTTTTCTTCTAGCTCTATAATCATGCTCCTCAAATTAAGATTATATATATTATGGAACTCTCATTCTTTGGTTCACCTCTTATTATTGAGTTTATTGTTTATTTTCTTGGCTTTGTTTTTCCATTTCTTATAATATAATCTCCATTTTCTGCAGCTTAGTCTATAATCCAAATACTTTATTGCCTATTTATTTAATCATGTTTTCAAATGATCTAGAGTTATTATAATAAATCAACTCTAACTCTATTTGAAGTTTGACTTATCTATTTTCTATATTTCTCTAATAATTAATACTTTCACAAAGATTATTTAATTTTACTTTATAAGGTCTTCCCTTCAGAGATCTTACTAAATGTTCAAGTTGGTTCATAAATACCAGTATACATAAAAATTGACCATATTGATTGACAAATTTATTCCACATTAACAACATTGATGATTTCCTTTACAACTACATGTAAAGGACATTCAAAATAAACAAGAAGATTTGCAGAGAAACAAGTCCCTTCCCGGAAGGGAAGAAGGCAGAAAAAGAAATCCATGAAGACTTTGAAAAGAAATCTTGTAATTATTGCGTTCTGATTAATTAATTCACCCGGTCGGATTGGATTGATAGGACTGATCTGATTCATCATTAATTTGTAAGAAACCATTTCGAGCCATGAATTTTTTAATTGATTAATGCTTTTTATGGTTGGAACCATGTTATACACCTGCCTTTGCCACCACATCATTCTCCCATGCAAAATCATGGTGGAATTCTTGTTTTGTGTAAGTTCACTTATAAAGAGAAAAGAGAAAGATAAGTACAAATTAGTATATATATTCCATTATGATCACTTGAGTAAATTTTTTTGGACACACCTACCACACTTAGAGTGGGGGGTGAATGAGTGTGGGGATATTTTTCCCAAAACTTCCCTCTTACATAAAACTCATTAGTTAGCATTCAACATTTACTCATTACTCATTGTTTTCATTAATAATCAGTTAGATGTGAATACATATCAGAAACATATATCAAAAATATATCATCAACAAATCATCTCTACAAGGAACACAAGATGTATGTACAATTTTTCTTTTTATTATGGACTTCAATTAGGGGTTTTTTTAGCAACAATTGAATAGAGTACAACTCTACAGGAGAACCAGCTCTATATGAAATACTTATCTTACATTCTCAGTAAAAAGTGAGATGAGGCAACAAGACTCAATAGATATCCCTTTGTACCATAAACAAATGTATCAACCATGCACCAACCTGTGCCAAAAAACATGTAATCAACTTGTACCATAAACAAGTGCATCCAAACATGTACCAAGTATATACCAATAATGTTTCAACTATTCATCAATATGTACCAACATCATCAACTATACAACTCATGTATGTGCCAATTCATCAACTGCTTGTCTCAACCATGACTAGTTTTGGATTAGTCAACAACCCTAACTTGAAATAATCATAACTTTGTACCTATAACGAATAAAGATATAAAACTGATACACAATGTTATTCAGTGTGTTTTATGCAATTCCTCCATGTGTCACTACTTTGAACCTCTCATAAAAGGAGTTATAGAAAAAATGGCATACATTGTTGAATTCTGGCTTATTCTAGAGAGTGACCTTGTACAGAGTTCCCCGCATGGAATGTTTGTTGAATTGATATGACACTATTACACAACATACTACATACTTTAATATAACCGAAAAAAAAATTCTCACTGAATTTGGATCTGTTATGAAGAAGTTATGACATTTTTACCCGAAACACCTGTTTTAGACTAGTTTTAGGACTAGCCACAAACCCTATTTTCCACGGCATGTATCTCCAAAAATACAACGACCCACAAGTTTAATTGTTTACCACAGATACTTGGATATTTTTTCTCAATGTCATATCAATATCACGGTCTGAATCATTATAAAAAAAATATTATTACAAAAATGGTGAGATGACCTGTAAATAACGTACCTTAGAAAGCATCATGAAAAGAATTTATCCTTCGTTGAATTTCGACCCTCTTTTCTTCACTTTCCCTCTAAAATTCGGCTTATATATCCTTTGGTTACCTTAGTCACCTATATATATTCAATATGCTCAAGTGTTCCACACAAAAAATGCTCAAGAATCTCTCACAAGAAGCTCTCCACCAATACTAAAAAAGATATTCTCATAAGAAGCTCTCCATTGATCCACAAAATCGATGATCTACAAGAGACCATTTCTATAATATTTATACTTTCATCCTTTAGGTCACTTAACCCATTTTTAGGTCACTTAACCCATTTCTAGGTCACTTAACCTATTTTCCTTATTTAAGGGTTAACCACTTTCCATAAATAGAAAGTTCTCCAATACTTTATCATTTAAATATTTCTTCTTGATTTTGTCACCTTACTTTATCATTTCTTGATTTTGTCACTTCTCTTTATTATTTTAATAATCTACCTTGACTTTGTCACTTTACTTTATCATTTAAATAATGATTTCTTGTTTTAGGTCACTTTGACTTCTTTGACCTTAGGGGCTTCAAGCCTTCATGTGGGGGTCCTTCATCTTCGTAAGTCCATAACTCTCAAACCATGACGAGTTATGTGACATTCCACATACCACTAGAAATTGCATGACAAGAACTATCCATATAGGATAGTTTCACAAAAAAATTCCTTGATCTTCATCTCATTATTCCACATACAAGCATGGGTTCTCCAATTATTCTTCTAGGATAACTCAATCCACAAAGAGTCTTCCTATGAGGGATTTCACCATAAGGGGACCACTTTGGATTTCATCCATTTCTTCACCTTATCAATCATGATAAGACAATAATGAGACATCTATACATTTTTCCAACAATGCATCATATACCAATGAAACCACATTGATCCTTCATCATATATCAATGACAACTCATTGATCCATCTTCATCATATCAGTGACAACTCATTGATCCATCTTCTTCTATTCACTCTCATTAAGGACAATACATATTACATTACATCAATCATCAATCAATCAATCCTTTCGCATCAATCAATCACTTGACATCAATCAATCAAGCCATTGGCATCAATGACAACATGATCCAACAATATCCCCCTTTGGCATTGATGGCAATACCAACATTGATGTCAACACCAATTACCAATTATTTATGTCAACATGTAGGTAAGGCATGCTCTACATCAATAGTCAATGTGACTATCTCTCCCCATCAATAAACATCAATCACATAAATGTGATTAACTCTCCCCATTTGACATCAATGGCAAAGGGCCATTCTCCTCTTGGGGTTGCTCCCCCTGTCTAAATGCCTTTGTTCTTCCTCTGAATAATCTCTCCCATTTTGAAAAATGGATATCACTCTGATGTAATGCTGAAGATACATCGAACATACTACCCCTGTGACCGTTGCTCCCCCTTGAATTATGATTTTGTGCTCTTTCTTGAAATATAGGGTTGTTTTCTAGGTATGCATCTAATAAATATCTCCTCCTAGAATCATGGGAAGAAGAACGAATCCTCCTATGGGTATGTCTCCCTTATATTCTCTGCAAGATGAACAATGTGCTACCATATAACAATCCTTGGACATGTTCATGCATCAAACTCTTGCCATACCAAGCATCATGAAGCAAAATATATGTCAACAATGAAATAAAGAATCATGAGAAAAATATCAACCAAGTACATCCTGTAAAAATGTGTTCTCATCATGCACAACACATATGTACATTAATATCATGCAATGTGACAAAAGATATCATCCATGGAATGTATCAATCATATGCCTCTTTCAACATCCCAACATGTGAATCTACCAATATTCCAACCATGTGCATCTACCAATATGCCAAACAATGTATCATATCACTCATGATATGTCTCCATCATGAAGCAAGTGCCATAATCATGTATCTCAAACAAATGCCAATTGTTGTGCTAATAAAGTAGTACCAATGGTGTAGTATCATCAAGCATATGCTAAATGCATGCATCAATCTTTCCAACAAGTAAGCTTCCAATACATCATCAAGATATATCACATAACCAAGGTGTCATAATTTCACTGTCATAACCAGCATTGTTCTTCAACAGAAAATGCATCAATCCATACTCATGAGTTAGTGCCATGCACTCAAGATTTTATTTTACATCACCACCTTACATAATCCAATATAGAATCATGAAAACCTATAGGAAACAGTGTCAGAACCTACAATAAACCATGTCAGACCCCGCATCACAGAGTTATACCATCACATCAAACTCCAATCCCTGTGCAATTCCTTTTTCCCAAGGATTTCTCACATATACATGGCTTGTTGCACAGACAACTCACATATGTACGAGACCTATACAAGGTCATCCTGTGTATGTACGCGATTGATACCACTGTCACCTATGTATACATCAATAGATGACATACTTGAGCTTCCCTTCAGACTTTCTTTATGTTCTAGCTACTCTATCTTCTTCACCCACTTCTGTAGATGTCCCTACTCCTCAGAACTTGAGATCTGAGAATCCATATTCTCAAAGATGTCTCCCTTCCTTAATTCATTCCTTATTATAGCCATTCTATGTGAATTCCTCGTCATGGAATTTCTTCTTTTGTTCCATCACTCTTGGGATTTGTGGCCAAACCCACTACAGTTGTAGAATCTCATGGTGTTACATTGAATAGCAATGTGTCCTACTTGATCACATCTCCAACACCTTATGTTGTTATAGAATCTTCCATTATTTCTCCTTTCAAAATATCTACATTCAAAATGTTTGTGACCATATTCATTACATGAATAACAATGCCCATGAAAAATACTTTCATACCTTTTCTTTGGTGTCCCAAATATAGCTTCTTGATGTCTTCCTTGCTTTGTTCTTTTGAAATTTTCATTGCCTTGTTTAGATGGTTTCTTTGCAACATTGTCTTCCTTCTTTTATGGACTTACCTCATGCTTCTTTGAGGTGCTTGCTTCAGCATGTGTAGCTTCTTCTTTGTATCCAAGTCCTGATTTATCACATGGTGATCTTTGACTTTCCAATATCTCATCCAATATTTGTGAGATATTCAAGAATTTATTTGACTTATCCACTTTCTTTCTAAGATCAACAATTTCAGCTTCTAACTTACGACATGACTCTTCCTTTTCTTTTATTTGATTCTTCAATAGTTCTTCTATTATTTTGGCTTCTTCAATTTGGGTCTTGAGATGGAAAATAGTTTCAATTTGTTTTCTAATCTCATCATATACATTCATATCTTCTTTTCCATTATTTAGTCTTGTGATATCTTCTTCCTTTTCTTCTAATTGAGTCTTGTTGTTCTCTTCTTGTTCTTTGAGCATTTCCTTTAATTTCAAGACGTGCCTTAAAATCCTCATAAGAAACTTCTTAATGTTATCCAAAAGATAGTTATAGTCTATATAATAATGATCACTTCTATATCTATATAAACCCTCTTCAACTTCCTTTTGAAGTTTAAATATATTTTCTTCTATTCTTTTCATGGGATAATTACCATCAAAATTTACAAAAACTGTTTCTAGATATTCTTCTTCACTTGTAGAGAAAAAATCATCATCATCATTGCAATCAAGGGTCTTTTAGGGTTCTTTAACTTCATTTGAAATATCTTCACGATCTTCATTTTTGCCAACATCAACACATAATTCTTTGCCTTCATTTGAAATTTCTTCAAGATATTCCTTTGTGTTATCATCACTTGATTATTTATCTTCACTTGAAATGTTTTCAATATCACATTTAGAAATAATACAATCAAGGGTTTTTGGAGATTCTTTACCTTTAATGATCTTGATGGAGTGATCTTCAATGTATTCTTTCTCCTTTCTTTGATATCTCATCTAGCTTTAGCCATAGATCCTTGGCAGCAGTGCATTGTCCGATTCTCTCCTTGATATGGCTTGAGAGTCCAATAAGAATGGTCTTGAGAGACAATGAATAATTCTTCTTTCCTTCCATTTGAGCTGCAAAATTTAACTTGTTCTTCAATGAAATTGATCCACCAATGGTTGCCTTCCAAATTGTTGCTCCCATTGTCTTCAAATGTAATCTCATCTCTATTCTCCAAATGTAATAGTTTTCCTCATCAAGGATTGTAACTTCATCATCAATTTGTGTGTCTATGGATCTCCTTCAATCATTTTAAGGCTTGTAGTGAAGGCCCTCTCTGATACCAATTGTTGGACATACCTACCACACTTAGAGGGGGGGGTGAATGAGTGTGGGGATATTTTTTCCAAAACTTCCCTCTTACACAAAAATCATTAGTTAGCATTTGACATTTACTCATTAATCATTGTTTTCATTAATAATCATTTATATGTGAATACATATCCACAACATATATCATCAATATATCATCAACAAATCATCTCCACAAGGAACACAAGATGTATGTACAATTTTTCTTTTTATTATGGACTTCAATCTGGGGGTTTTTCAGAAACAAATGAATAGAGTACAACTCTACAAGAGAATCAGATCTATATACAAGACTCATATTACATTCTCAGCACCAACTAAGATGAGGCAACAATCCTCAACAGATATCAATCTGTACCATAAACAAGTGCATCAACCATGCACCAACCTGTGTCAAACAACATGTAATCAACCTATACCATAAACAAGTGAATCCAACCATGTACCAAGTATATACAAATAATGTTTCATCTAATCAACAACAATTATTCATCAATATGTACCAACATCATCAAATATACACCTCATGTATGTGCCAACTCATCAATTGCTTGTCTCAACCATGACTAGTTTTGGGTTAGTCAACAACCCTAAATTGAAATAATCATAAGTTTTTACCTGTAATGAATAAAGATATGAAACCGATACATAATGTTATTTAGTGTGTTTTATGCAATTCCTCCAGGTTTCACTACTTGTAACCTCTCAAAAAAGGATTTATAGAAAAAATGGCATACCTTGCTGAATTCTGGATTATTCTAGAGAGTGAACTTGTAGGGCATGCCCCACATAGAATGTTTGTTGAATCGATATGAAACTATTACAAAGAATACTACAGACTATAATCTAACCAAAACATTTTTTCTCACTGAAGTTTTATCTTTTATGAATAAGTTATGACATTGTTACCTGAAACACCTATTTTTGACTAGTTCTGGGACTAGCCACAAACCTATTTTCCACGGCGTGTATCTCCAAAAATACAATGACCCGCAAGCTGAATTTTTTAACACAAATACTTGGATATGTTTCCTCAATGTAATATCAATCCCATAGTCTGAATCATTATAGAAAAAAATTTATTATGAAAATGGTGAGATGACATGTAAATATCATACCTTAGAAAGGATCATGAAAATAATTTATCCTCCCTTGAATTCTAGCCCTCTTTTCTTCACCTTCCCTCTGAAATGCATCTTATATATCCTTTGGTTACCTCATTCACCTATATATATTCAATATACTCAAGCGTTCCACACCAAAAATTCTCAAGAGCTTTTACAAGAAGCTCTCCACCAATACTCAAAAAGATATTCTCATAAGAAGCTCTCCGTTGCTCCACGAAAAGGATGATCTACAAGAGACCATTGCTATCTTATTTATACTTTCATCCTTTAGGTAACTTAACCCATTTTTAGGTCACTTAACCCATTTCTAGGTCACTTAACCTATTTTTCTTATTTTAGGGTTAACCACTTTCCATAAATATAAAGTTCTCCAATATTTTATCATTTAAATATTTCTTCTTGATTTTGTCACTTCTCTTTATTATTTAAATAATCCACCTTGAATTTGTAACTTTACTTTATCATTTAAATAATTATTTCTTCTTTTAGGTCACTTTGACTTCTTTGACCTTAGGGGCTTCAAGCCTTCATGTGGGGGTCCTTCATCTTCGTAAGGCCATAACTCTCAAACCATGAGGAGTTATGTGACATTCCACATACCACCGGAAATGGAACGACAAGCACTATCCATATAGGATAGTTTCACAAAAAAAAATCCTTGATCTTCATCTCATTATTCCACATACAAGCATGGGTCCTCCAACTATTCTTCTGGGATAACTCAATCTGCAAAGCATCTTCCCATGAGGGATTTCAGCATAAGGGGACCACTTTGGAGTTCATCCATTTCTGCACCTTATCAATCATGATAAGAAAATAATGAGACATCTATATAGTTTTCCAACAATGCATCATATACCAATGAAACCACATCGATCCATATTCATCATGTATCAATGACAACTCATTGATCCATCTTCATCATATCAATGACAACTCATTGATCCATATTCATATATGCATTCTCATC
>WSFP011573353.1:0-10697 GCA_009831015.1 Picea engelmannii
GCATATCATGTTCACCTTAGTCTTCAGGAAATAATATTAAAATATTATTCCTCTAGAGGTAGGCCTCCTAGCTTAGCCCCTAGGCCCAAATACTTAGCCCCCCCTTCCTTACCCTACCTAGTGGAGCTTAGCCCCCTGTAAATCTTCTTCGTGGTCGGTTTACATGTAGTAGTGTTTATGTTTTTATTAATGTTTTGCATAATTACATATACACAAATCAAGCTCATTGGCCTTGGCATCTATCTCACTAGCCTAATAAACACATAAGTCTTTCAGCTTATAACCACTTTGCTCACCAGCCTATAAGAAAAATTACAATTTAGAAGGGGCTTGGGCTTGGGGTATTACAATCCCCTCCCCTTATTTTTGCACTATCCTCAGTGCAACTTATTTACAAAACAACAACAAGATTTCCAAAATCTTCAAAAAGATGTGGGTACTTTGCCCGCATAGCATCTTCATGCTCCCATGTTGCGTCCTCGGAACTGTACCAGGTCCACTGAACTTTTACAAGCCCTATGGCTCAATTCCGGAGCTGCTTTCTTTTCTGGTTCAATATACACACCAGATGCACTTGCAAGATGCCTTCTTGCTTCACCTGAATCAAATTCCAATCGATTACATGATTAGCATCAGGTATATATTTCTTAAGCAATGAAATATGAAACACATTATGTACAGTCATGGATGCAAGCAATGCAAACATATATGCAACTGGTCCAATCCTTTCTAGGATTTCAAACGGTCCACAAAATTTGGCTGCCAACTTGGAACAGTTTCCCAGCTTCAGGGAGCTTCTGTTAGCTTTCAATTTCAGGAAAACATGCTCTCCCACTTTAAACTCTCTGTGGGTTCGGTTTTTATCAGCATAACTTTTCTACTTGTCTTGGGTAGCTTTCAAATTCTACTTAATCTTCAACATTTGCTCTTCCATTTCTTTGAGAAACTCTAGTCCAACTATTTCTCTATCAGTGGGGTTATCCCATCTTACTGGAGTGTTGCACTTTTTGTCGTAAAGTGTTCCAAATGGGCTCATCTTCGGTGATGCTTGATACCCATTGTTGTAGGCGAATTCTACCAAGTGTAGGTAGCCTTCCCATTTAGATGGTTTGTCCATCACATACATCCTTAACATGTCTTCTATCACTTGGTTCACCCTCTCTGTCTTCCCATCAGACTCAAGATGATAAGTAGTGTTGAAGTTTATATTCGTTTTGAACCATTTGAATAACTCTTTCCAGAATTTTGAGGTGAATTTCGAGTCTCTTTCAGACACAATTGTCTTGGGAACATCGTGCAATCGTGCTATTTCTCTCATAAAGATATCGACAACGTTAGCTTCTTTGTGAGTGGTCTTTAATGGGATAAAATGTGTATCTTTCTTAAGCTTGTCCACTACTGCCATGATTGAATCATGCTGCTTGCTTGTTCTGGGAAATCCTGTGATGAAATCCATTATCACTACCTCCCACTTCCACTCAGGGATGGGTAAAGGCTGCAGCAAACCTGTTGGGTGCCTGTGCTAAGCTTTAACCTTCTGACACTCCATACATCTAATGATGTATTCTGTAATCTCTTTCTTCATACCTGGCCAAAAGTAATGGCTCTTGACTACTGCCACAATTTTCTGATATCCAGGGTGCCCAGCATAAGGCACATTATGCATTTCTTTCAAAATCATAAGTTTCAATTATTGGGAATCATGTACACAAAATCTGTTTTTGTACATGAGTGTTCCATCAGTTTCCAACTTATAATCTTTCACTTTATGTGGCATCACACCTTGTTGTAGCTTTTCCACCAACTCCATGTACTGCAAATCTACATTTGCAGCTTCCAAAATTCTGCCTTTAATGTTAGTTTGGTACATGCTAATGGTTGTAGCATGTAAATCATGCACTCTCTTATTGAGTGCATCAACCACTTGTTCTTCTTTCCTTTGATATGCTTGATATCAAAGTCGTATTCACAAAGGAATTCTAATCACCTACTCTGCCTATCATTCAAGGTTGGTTGATCAAACAAATATTTCAGACCGTGTCCTCAGTTCAAACCTCCTTCACATGAGGTAATGCCTTAATTTCTTCAGAGCGTGAACGATGGTTGCCAACTCCAAATCATGAGTTGCATAGTTCTTTTCATGCTATTTCAATTTCCTGGACTCATAACATATTACAAGTCCATTCTGGCCAAGGAATCCTCCCAGTCCTTCTTTGCATGCATTTGTGCACACTATGAAATCTTCATTCAGATCTGCAATCCTCAGGATTCAAGCACTGGTTAACAACTGCTTCAATCGTTGGAAGCTTCTCTCACATTCTCCTGTCCACTGAAACTTCTTCTCCTTCCTTTGCAAGGAAGTGATGGGGTGAGATATCCTTGAGAAACCCACAATGAACCTTCTGTAATAGCCACCTAGAACCATAAAGGATCTGAATTCCGACATATTCTTTGGCACTGACAATTCTCTGATGGACTCAATCTTCTCAGGATCCATGACTATCCCATCCTCTAAAATGATATCCCCCAAGTAGTGGCTCTGCTTTTGATAAAATGAGCACTTGCTCAATTTGGAATAAAGTTGGTGCTCTCTTAGTACCCACAACACCATCATCAGATGTTGTTCATGCTCTTCCTTCGACTTGGAATACACCAGGATGCTATCCAAAAAAACTAGGACAAACTTGTCCAGATAGTCCCTGAATACACCATTCATTAGGCACATAAAGACAACAGACACATTTGACAACACAAATGGCACCACTGTGAATTCATAATGACCATACCTTGTTTTGAAGGTGGTATTGTTGATTTCTTCACCCTTTATTCTTACCTGGTGATATTATGATCTAAGATCTATTTTTGAAAATATCTTAGCATCCTTCAATTGGTCAAAGAGATCATTGATCCTCGGCAGAGGATACTTGTTCTTAATAGTCACTTTGTTCAATTTTCTGAAATTGATACAAAATCTTGACGTCCCATCCTTCTTCTTCATGAATAGGACCAGGGCTCCCCAAGGTGACACACTTGGGCGTATATACCCCTTCTTCAGAATCTCTTCAAGCTGCAATTGCAGTTCTTTCAACTCTAATGTACTCATTCTGTAAGGATTTTTTGATGTCGGAGCTACTCAAGGCATTAGGTTAATAGAGAAGTCAATGTCTCTCTTCAGGGGTAGTCCTGGTACCTCCTGGAATACATCTTCAAAATTTTTTAATATTGCATGGTCTTCAATACTTGCCACCTTATCCTTAGGTGCTTCCTCCATGTGGGCTGCAAATAAGTGACAACCTTTCCTGTAGCACTTCTTTAGCTGTATTGTTGAGATTTCTCTAACAGTAACGACCCTGAGAATTCCTTGGATTCTTCTTCGATTCCTTTCCTCATCCAGACAAGTGGATGCATTGTTACGACAATCTAAGATGGTGTGGTGCTGGTCCAACCAATCCATCCCAATTAGACAGTCATAGGAACCTAAAGGTAAAATGTTCAATTCACCTATCATGATCAGTCCGTTCATGTCCACTGGACATGACTTAACCAATTCTGTAACCTTTCTCTTGGTTCCTGTAGCCAGCTGCACTAACCAAGATTTTCCATGTTTGTTTCTCGACAATTGCAAACTTTCCACCACTCTAGGATCTGCATAAATATGGCTAGCCCTTGAATTAATTAAAATAGTAAAGGCATGGTTGTTGATCTTACCTTCCACTTCAATCATGTGTGATTGATATTCTGCTTGTTTTTTGTCCAGGGCTGCGTAGATCCTTGGTACACTTCTTCCCATTTCGTCCATTGTTTCTACCTGTTGAACATTGTGGACAGTTCTCACTTTGTCATTTCTTTGGGGGCAATCTTTGACCTATGATTTCCTTTACAAACCCAACATTCCATAGGTGGATGTCTTGGCATTTGTACACCCACTTCAACCTTCCTGGGATCTCTAAAACCTGGTTGTTCTTGAGGGCTATTCCTGAAAAAAGGGTTGTTTGATTCCCTTTTTCCTCTGCTCCCTCTTAAATTTCTTCTTGTCTTCCCAAGATTTTTGGAAAGTAGGCTTTTCTTTTTGCTGATCATATAAGCATTTTGATCTCCTTATAGTTTCTTCCATTGTTTTAGGATCATCATACTGGATCTTTTCATTGATGGAAGATGGCAGTACATTTAGATACCTTTGGATCTTGACAATCTCACCTTTGATGAACGAGACATACTTCAACAATTCCAAAAATCTTTGTTCGTATTCATCAGTGGTCATGCTACCAAGCTTGAGTTCAAAGAACTCTTTCATCTTTCTATCATAGTATCTTTTAGTCAAGTACTTCCTTTCAAAATGATTCTTGAACTCCCTCCAAGTAACATTCTTCTCTTTGACGTGTTGTACTTGCACAAGCTACTCCCACCATATGGATGTCTTTCCTTTAAGTTGGTAAATGAAATTTTTTCCTTATGCATGAGAAAAATAGTTCTGTAGTTGGAAATATTTCCTCATGCCCAACAACTAAGTCTCAACATCTTCATCTTTCTTCTGTTCTCCGTCAAAAGTAGGAGGATTAATCTTGTTCATTTCACCCTTCAGTTCATCCACTCCAGATCTCCTATGCTTTCTGGTAGGAGATGGGCTTGAACTATTGTGTGCCTCCTTATTGGAATGTTTTGGGGAGTGATGATGATGCCTTCTAACACTTCTTGATATTCTTTTCCTCTCAGGGTTCTTGTGAATCCGTGTTTTTCTTGAGTCACTCTCCTTACCCAACTTCCTTTCAATTCTTTCCAGACTCTGCATCAACTTTATGTTGAATTTTCCTTGTTGATCCCTGGCTTTCATGATCTTTCCATTATCTGCTTGGTGAGCCTGGGCATCTTTCTACAATTGTTCAATGATTTTCATCATATGCCCTTCCTTGTCCATCTCTCCTCTGTGCCCATTGGAGTTTGATCTTTCCACTCCCAAATGGACATCCATTCCTTTTACTTCATTCTCTAAACTGGAAGCATTCTGTGCCTCCTCCATTTCTCTACACTCTGTGCCAATTCGTTGTGGTCCTGACACTCATTGAACTCTACAAACATAACGTGCAGTCAACCAAAATTTGTCAGGCCATCATTCCTTAACAATTTCCACAACATTCATAAACCAATCTAATTTAAGAAAACGTTCAGATTTCATTTTCTTTCCGAGCTCTTCTCTGCTCTGTAATAATTTTTGGGCACTAGCCCCTTTCTCTCAATCCCCAACCCATGCGATCACGAGCCATGACAAAGCGCTAGATCACTAGGTTCTTACTCAGGCCTTCGGGACTTTGGCTTCAGAAGGTTTTCAAGCACAACACAACAATCACTCAGAGTTCCGAGTTACCGAACTTGCGAAGTAGGGCGGATCAACCGTCCATGTCTACTCAAAATACGACGACAGACACTCATTATGGAACCTCGGGTGTCTGAGTTCCAGGACTTTGGAGCTTCGAGACTTCAGAGGATTTCACATCCGCACACCCCCAACGCCCTGAACCGTTAATTTTCTAACACTTCCATGTCACCTTTGGTGACGTTATTACGTCTCATCACCTCGGCATTACGAAATTTTGAAAGTTCTTTCTTTTGTTCCCTTATGAACCATTCTTCCGTAGTGTCAAGTCTCCAGACTTCACAACTGGCGCCATGCATCCACTGGGACCCATGATTTCTCACACCACTTAACGCCTTTCAAATTGAGGGAGCATGCATCCGCGGTTTGGAGTAACCTGCCTTTCGTCCCGCAATTCCTCTAACGATGACACGTAGCCCCCCTGGGAAAACTGTGGTTTGGATTGCGGGACCGCCCTGAGAAATTAATTCTCGTGCAACTTGGGTGCCTACAATTCCTCCTGGCCGTCGATCTGGATGTATCATGATCAACGCCAACGTGGGCCCACCGACCTTTAACTATGTTACGTAACCTCGGGCCCCACTAACCCTACTCATACAGGATGTCACATGGCGGAATACTAGTGGTTGATACGTGGCCCATTCAGATGGATGATACACATCACATTCCAAATGCCATTTCAACCTTCCACAGGTTCGAAACCAACTGACACGTGGCACACATCCCATGTGTCCATGTCACCTCCAGGTGACATCATCATGACACACCACTTCGGCTCTTCAGGCTTTGGAGCTTCGAACTTCGGGAGTTTCAACTCCTCTACGCTTGCTTTTGCCCGGAGCACTTTCCCCTGGAGTTCATGATCTACCGACGTGTGTCCTTCTTCACGATCAACGACTATGAGTGGCTTTGGCACTTCGGGCTTCGAGAGTTTCAAACTCACAACACTTGTCTCCTCACGAAGTACTTCCACCCAAAGTACACGATCTCTTGAGGCGTGTCCTTCGCAACAGACGGTTGCGATCTACTTCGAGAGTTTGTCACACTCCACACTTGAAATCCTCCAAAGTGGCTTTCCCCGAAGTCTCAGATCTGTTGACACGTATGCCTCTGGAAACCAACGACCATGATCTACATCGGCTATTTCGCTTTCTTCTCGATCATAGAACTTCCGAAGTGCTCTTGCTCTGGAGTTGTGGATCTTGCACCACCTGTCAACCTGGATCGGACGACTATCGATCCTTTGCGCTTAGATCTGACAATTTGGAATCTGTTTCCTCCTCAATGCTCTCCTTTGCTTTCTTGGACACGAATCTAATGATCCAGACTCCTTCCAACAATAGATCTGACGAATGTTGTCGCTTCTCCTCCTGAAATTTGTTTCTCGAACCCCTTTCTCCTTAGAGGGTTGCTTCAACACTTAGTTGACTTTCGGATCTATGCACTCCTTGCAACAGATGTTCACGTCCCTTCATGAGAAAACTCAATCTATTTCTCCTGATCTTTTTGAGTCAAAGACTCTGCCGACGCACTCCTTGCACCCAGGGACACTTTGAACCTCAAATTTTGTCCCTTTCGACAACAATTCACTCTGAAATCTTTGCCTCGTTAACCACTAACATGGCCCATCCAGGCTTAGTGTTGAAACCATGCTCTGATATCAATTTGTAACATCTCCGACCCTCTAGAGATCGGGTAATGCTACCATGCAGAATATACACTTATATGATATATATGCATTTTAATGAATTTAAAACACTTAATCACGATAACACAAAATTACTGCTACTAGTTCATATTCAAACAAGATTAACAGTAAATCCACATGCAACAGAATACATGATAACATTCAAGCATCACAAAACATGCATAAAATACATAATTAAGCACAACAATTATACTTATCTTTTAGCCCGAGTAAATCCACCAACTGCGTGTAGACCTTCCACGAACCTCCCAACCTTAGACCGTGCTACTCATCACTCTCAGCAATAGGTCACCCCCGAGCTGGGACTAAACTCCACGAGACAAGGGAATTCTAGGCTTGGCAAGGGAAACAAGGAAGTTGCACAAAGCAACATGAAGGATCTTTTATCCCAGGAGCCACTTACGCCCACAACCCACAGACCCTCAGTCCCCACATGCCTGCTCCACCCCAGGAGGATACACCTTAAATAATACAAGTCCATTGGCTAGTACACCTCCCTTACCTTAGGCTTCAGCAACAGGCTAGACCAGAGGTCTCACAGTACTGTAGCTGCTACAAGACTCCCTTCTAGGAGAACTCACTTCCCAACAAACTCTCTCACCTGGGAGAGTTGCTCACATGCCTGACAACCTGCCTCTTCAACCAGTCTTCGATTCAACAACAACGAGGTACAGGTGACAACAACAACAGTAACCGGGTAAAATAGGTATGGACACCCAAAAAGGCAACAACCTAATGCTAAGTCATAACACGGCTCAGGCGACTACAATTGCGTCGGCTTCACAGGAAGTAGCACATGATGACTTCACGATTTCTGGTTTCAGAGATGCGTGAGGGTATGCAGAGGTCAAACAATGGAGGTCTCGGGTTCACATGCAGGATGGGAGAATGGCAGGACAACCCCCCAACACGAGCTGACGCTTCAGCTTTAACTACATGCGCCCAGGTCGACACTTGTCTTCCTGGAGATGCATGCGCTCCATTTAGCCTACATCCCACTTTCCAGGAACTTAGGATAACAAAAACATATCATGTTCACCTTAGTCTTCAGGAAATGATATTAAAATATTATTCCTCTGGAGGTAAGCCCCCTAACTTAGCCCCTAGGCCCAAATACTTAGCCCCCCCTTTCTTACCCTACCTAGTAGAGCTTAGTCCCCCATAACTCTTCTTCGTGGTTGGTCTACACGCAATAGTGTTTATATTTTTATTAATGTTGTGCATAATTACATATATAAAAATCAGGCTCATTGGCCTTGACATCTGGCTCACCAGTCTAATAAACACATAACTCTTTTAGCTTATAACCACTTGGCTCACCAGCCTATAAGAAAAATTACAATTCAGAAGGGCTTCGGCCTTGGGGTATTACAAGACTTTTAGAGTTGGTGAAGCCACTAATTTACCGCAAAATCTCCCCATAGTCGTTCGACCCAAAAGCTTAAGAATGGATTCCACTTTTATGTTTGCTCCAACCACCATTTGCCTCCTCTCTTTTCTAACCTTTCAACATTTGTCGATACTGGATTTGCTATGTCCCAAATTCCCTAACAGATTTACAGGACTACAATATGAAGAATCACCAAACTTAGGCTCCAGAGATGACGAGCTTGCACAATTCACCAGAGAAGAATGAAACTGCTTTGGGGAACCTCCCAAGACTTTACAATGCGAAGAAACATGTGGGACATAGTCTGATGAAGGTCTTTTAATGGACCCGCCTTCCATTTTGATTAAATCATCTACCTCCAAATGACCTAACCCATGATCATGGCCCTCTGACATAACCAACGATCTCGATCATGCCATGTCAAGCACCCTTTTGATCCTCTATTTTTTAATAAACTCTTCGTTAGATCAAAAGATCTTCTCGAACCCTAACTTGGTAAAATCAACTAAGTCATCTTCCATGTGATCTATCCTCTATGCACCCAAGTAGAATGAATGTCCCCGGTACCTCCTTGTCCTCATTACCAAGTAGAATGAATGTCCCCTGTACTCTCTTGTTATCCACAAACTTGGCACTGTTGCTCGCTAGGTCCTAGTTCCTTTGATCGACCCCTTATCCGCTTCGCCTCCGATCACATCCGACTATCCCTCTTAGCTTCAAGGTCGGCTCCTCTGCTCACATAAATTATGTAATTAATTTGTTGTTATTAATTGAAATATAATTTTTTAAATTTTTTTTATCATAAAGAGGTTGCATAAATATATACCCTCTTACCTTAAATTCACACCAACCCTTCAAATTTGAATTTGATTACGCGTCGGGCAATGCGTGTGCAAAAGAAGGGTCGGTTACGTTAAGCGGTCGATACACGTCGGCAACGCCCACTCATTTCTTCACTTGCACGCAAGACGTCATATAAAGCCGCAATCTTCACTCTACTTCTCCTCAGATATACCGATCATCATAGACCGACTTTCAGTGCATTGCATTCCGGATTTTGGATTTTCTGTGAATTGTTAAGCTCTGACTCGACCATAAGATTGCAAGGATGAGTAAAGCAGACGACCAAAGGGAGCAGCTTCTTCAATCCGATTACACAGACAAGTCCGGTAGAACCGCCGGAGAGACGCAGCCGATCGTTTATCCGAAGCTGAACGGCGAGGGTTCGACTACCCCGAAGGCGCTGGATCGAGATTCAGCTAACTCAGAGAAGGATAATCGAAAATGGGGCACCAAAGTTATGGGCGCTCCTGCGTCCCCCTCCGCCCATCCTCAGAACCAAGAGGCTGCGACGTGGACTGCCCCTGCGGAACACCCCACCCCCAGCTCGTATATCGTGCAACCATCTGCAATCGATTCCAAGTGTACGTTCGCATTAAAAAATCTTGGATCGACAAAGCATTCTCTTGTTTTTTTCTATTTTTTCTCTGATTAGATTTCTCTGTGCGCAGCCCCCACAAGCTTGGTGCAGAACTGCTTCAATAAATGGACCAAGAAGGCCGAGAATTTGGCCTCGGAGGTCTGGACCAACCGTAAGTATAACCTCACCTTTCGGTATTGTTCTTGCCTGCCTGCTTGCTCTTTGAATTGACGGATTCCGTTTAAATGCAGTGAAAACTGGGAACAGCATGTCCGATGCGGCGTGGGGGAAGTTGACCTTGGGTGCCAAAGCCCTAACGGAAGGAGGCTTTGAAGCTCTGTTCCGACAAACGTTTTCCGTCTCTCCAGACGAGAAGTTAAAGAAAACGTATGCCTGTTATCTGTCGACTTCCACCGGCCCCGTTGCGGGAACTCTGTACATGTCCACAGTGAAGATCGCCTTCTGCAGCGATCGCCCCTTGTCGTTCACCGCTCCCTCCGGAGAGGCGTCCTGGAGTTACTACAGGGTGAGTAATAATCTTGAATCCTTTTGTATGTAAATTGGCGGAAACTGAAACTGTGATGATAATGGCGGAAACTGAAATTGTGATAATAATGAATGCAGCTTGCGATCCCTTTGGCGAATCTGAAGGCTGTGGATCCGTCTACGAACAAAGATAATCCTGCTGAAAAGTATATTCAGATCGTGACGGTGGATGGCCACGATTTCTGGATGATGGGATTCATTAACTATGAGAATGCAATGAGCAATCTGCAGGAATCCACCCGGAATTCAGCCCGCTCCACCC
>WSFP011573356.1:0-10697 GCA_009831015.1 Picea engelmannii
ACGTACCTGGCTATCGAAGAACTAAAGGAGGATTTGAAGAACTTAACATTTCAGATGAACCAGAATAAGAACAAGGACAAACGAGAAGTCGTTTGGTGCACTACCTGCAGGACAGAAGGACACCATAAGAATGAATTCCCAACATTCGCATAGTATATGGCGACAGGGATGCCAAACCCACTACCACAAGGAAGATTATGGTGCGAAATTTGCAAGAAACCAGGTCATGACCCTTACCACTGTATGATGATACAGAAATACCAAACAGTTCCAAAGAACTCATATTGCACCTTTTGCAAGTCAATCGGCCATGACAACAAAGATTGCAGAACTATGGAGCTGATGTGAGAAATAACATTAGACGCATACAAGGTATAGGCATAAATGATGACTGGATAGGTAGCACCACAGTTCAATCAAGCCCCATCACCATACAACACTACGCATCAGTAGTATAATAATGCACCACAACCTTACAATAACGCGCAGCCGTAGTACAACCTAGCACAGCCCCAGTACAATACCGCGCAGTATAATCACGGACCACGGTACAACCCGCCACAAGGTGACCACACAACTTATAGAGGAGCAGGACGAGCCAGAGGAGGTTTCGAACGCAGTAGAGGACCTGTTACATGTCACAATTGTCAGCAACCAGGACATTACGCATGGGAGTGTCCACTGCCACCAGTGACTTGTATGTATTGTCGTGCATCAAACCACGATAAGGAGGAATGTCCGACATTACTTGTAAAGATCCAAGAAAAAAGGAATCAAAATAACCAAAATGTTCAGTGGATTTCAGCCGAAGCAAGGGATGACGAATGGAACATCAATATAGTCACTCGAGGAGAAACGAAAACAGGAAATGACGCAGTTCGACAAGAACCAGTTCAGAACCAATAGGTAAAGAAGAACACCATCCCCAAGAAGCAGTTTGACACGCATAAGGATAAGGAGATCTTTACAGAAGCCTGACAAGAATTCCAGAAGGAGAACATTACGTCGACTGCACAGTAGAGAAAGGAAACTCTGGTATACGAAATGTCACCGTCACTGGACCATACCAACAAAATAAAACCCGGGGAACAAGTAAGTACGATCAAAGACTTTTTCCAATCATGCATCAAAATGTTAAGTGATCCTTCATTTGTCCAAATATTGCAAAACATCCTAGAAAAATTTAGCTGCGAGACGGAACAGAAGCCAGAATCGAAAACTATCAACCACCTACACACAAGAAGAAGAACAAGTAGGGAATTTAGATTAAATGTTAACACTGGGGATTTCAATATACGAGATATTATACTAGATATAGGATCTGAAGTGAATGTACTACCAAAAGCTACATGGAAATGCATGGGAGAACCTACACTGAGATACTCAACTATTCAATTAAAACTAGAAAATCAACATAGAGTCATACCCATAGGTAGACTGAAAGGAGTAATGGTTGACCTGGATGGTGTGCGCACTAAGGCAGACTTTGAAGTCATCGAAATAGTAGACGGTACAACACCTTACCTGACGCTACTTGGTTTGGATTGGGAGTTCAATAACCAGGCCATAATCAACTTAAGAACCAGAAAATGACATTTGAGTCAGGGGAATATAGGGTCATAGCCCCACTCGACCCATCAGAAGGCGAGAGGTTCATAGAACCCACTTGTCTAAATTTAGAAGAGATCGGTTAGTTGTAAAGAACAACTGCGCACGATGTGGACTATATAAACCCAACTGTAGACGGGGTACTCAGTTGGTGGAGCATTACTTCATGTACAATAGACTCAGATACCGGGTTAGAAAATTGGAAGCAAAGACTACATGAAGTATCCACGAGAAGGTGTGCCAAAATAGACCACGCAGTAAGATGGATTGGCATAGAAATCAGAGAACCACCTAGTTTTCACGGGCTAAATGATTTGGAAACTTTCTTGACACAATATGAAGATGAAGTATTAGAAAACTAGAGATTGCTAGCATTAGATTTAGCACTAAAGGCTACACCCGCAAGATGGTGGGGTGCACACAAAGAGACTATCATAGATTGGTACCAATGTAAGCGATTACTGCGCATAAGGTTCGGTGCAGAACAGACAAGTAACAAACACCAGAAATATGACAGACTAGGCACACTAGCAGAACACTTGGAGGCGTGTAAAATATGGTGGAAAATGACGCCACCGGTGGAATGGTCTCACCACTTCATTCATACTTTAGAGGGCATACCAACGAATTGGTATACGGACCAGAAAATTCATAAAGAAACAAAGACATGGGCAGCACTCCAACAGAACTTTACAGTCACTTTCTCATATGAGCATGAGAACCCCAACATAGATGCAGCCCTGAAACGGATTAGAAACGTCATATTCATCGAAGAACCAGAAGTAGAAGCTATTACAGAGGTACAACAGTGGAATAAGCAGACAGTGAAGGATCTATTGTCATTCTATCACATACAAGAGGAAGCCCTAGACGAAGATGATCCATGCGATATTTAGATCGAAGAAGTTGAAGGAGAGAGAGATGTGGAAGGACCACCCTTAGAGTCATAGGTCATGTCTGCACCGATCAAGATAAAGAAGGTTAACATAGGGACCATCGAGCAACCCAAAATGACAAGCATTGGAGATTACTGGGACGAGCAGACATTAGAAAGCATTACAGAATTGTTGCACGAATACAACAACCTTTTTCCTACAACCTTTACAGAGATGAAAGGCATAGCCGAAGAACTAGGAGAAATGAAGATACCACTCAGACCTGATGAGAGACCCATTAAACAACGACCATATAGACTAAACCCCATCTATAAACAGAAATTTAAAGACGATATCGACAAGATGCTCAAGGTCGACATCATCGAACCAGTCGAAGAATCAGAATGGATAAGCCCAATGGTAGTACAGGACAAGAAGCAGGGAAGAGGGATCAGGATATGCGTCGACTTGAGGAAGTTGAATGATGCATGCCTACACGACCCATTCCCCACACCATTCATGGATGAAGTACTCTAGAATGTAGGAGGCCACGAAGCCTACTCATTCACCGATGGATTCTCATGATATCATCAAATTAAGATAGCACAGGAGGATAGACACAAGACCATGTTTGTGACATAATGGGGATCTTATCAGTATACAGTCATGTCGTTCAGACTAAAGAATGCACCTGCGATATTCTCCAGAGTGGTCATTGCAACATTTAAGGAATTCATCCACCAATTTCTCGAAGTATACCTAGATGATTGGATGGTCTATAGCCTATTGAAAAACCATGTGGAAGTTTTACGACTGATGCTAGAACGATGCAGACAATGCCAGATATCACTGAATATCAAGAAATGCATATTCTGAACACCATTTGGGATACTATTGTGACACATAGTATGCAAACAGGGTTTGCTAGTGGATCCGGCCAAAATCACAGTCATTGTTAATCTACCAGAACCAAAAACAGTCTGCCAACTAAGAGCAACATTAGGACATACGGGATATTACAGGAAATTCATCAAAGGCTACACGCAGATTACAGCATTAATGGAAAAATTGTTAAGGAAGGATACAAAGTATCAATGGAACGACGAGGTCCAACACGGTCTGGATACCCTAAAGGAAAAGATGGTGACCGCACCAATATTTATATTTCTAGATTGGGAGAAGACATTCCATGTACATGTAGATGCATCAGCGATAGCACTTGAAGATATCTCAGCGCAACCAGGAGCAGGAGACTTGGATCACCCGATAGCGTTTGCAAGCAGAAAATTATCAGACTCGGAACAAAATTATAACATGACAGAAAGAGAAGGCCTAGCTATGGTCTATGCACTACAGAAATACAGACATTACCTATTGGGAAAACACTTTAAGATGTTTACAGATCACTCAGCCCTGAAATACCTAGTCAACAAGCCAGTGTTGGGGGGGAGAATCTGTCGTTGGTTATTGCTATTTCAAGAATTTGACTTTGAAGTAATAGTTAAACCAGGAAAACTGAATCCAGGACTTGACCACCTATCGAGGGTCACAAATGGAGAGGAACCAACGAATTTAGAAGACAACTTTCCAGATGCACAGCTATTCTCAGTATAGATTACTGACGATTACTTCGCAGAGATCATCTAGTACTTGAGCACAGGTACTACGCCACAAGAATATACCACTGCGCAGAAGAAGAACCTAGTAGTCCGCACAGCTGACTATCAATTGATCGCAGGACATCTATACAAGATGGGCACAGATAGCATCTTACGCAGATACGTACTAGACCATGAACGACCAAGAATTTTAGCAGAAGCCCACGAGGGAATAGCAGGAGGAAATTATGCAGGAAAAGCTACCGCACAGAAGGTACTACGCGTAGGATTATGGTGGCCAATGATCCACAGAGACTCGAAAGAATACTGTCAGCAATGTGATGTCTGTCAAAGGGTATGCAAACCCAACAAAAGGGACAAGATGCCACTACGACCGCAAGTGACACTTCAGGCATTCGACAAATGGGCGATAGACTTCGTGGGACCTATTAACCCACCATCCAAAAGAATGGGGGTGAGATATATTATCACCGCGAAGGAATACCTAACAATATGGGTGGAAGCCACACCAGTAAAAGATTGCAGCGCAGAGACAACTGCACACTTTCTGTTTGAACAGGTAATTACTAGATTTGGGTGCCCAAGAATTTTGATGAGCAACCAAGGAACGCACTTCATAAACAGCACCATCCGAGTGATGTTGTAAGAGTTTGAATTTCATCACCAAAAAATCACACCGTATCATCCACAGGCAAATGGCATGGTAGAAGCCTTCAACAAAATTCTAGAAAACACCTTGACAAAGATATGCAACGTCAACAGGGACGATTGGGATCTCAAGGTACCAGCAGTACTATGGGCGTATAGAACCACATGCAAAAATCTGATCGGCCACACACCATTCAAACTAGTCTATGGTCAAGAAGCAATAGTGCCCTTAGAATTCTTAATACCCAGCCTACGTGTAGCAGCTATTACGCAAATGACAGAATGAGGTATAGTACAGGAAAGACTGAATCAGTTACTGTCGATGGAGGAAGACCAAATCTTGGCAGGATTCCATCAACAAGTACAGAAAGCAAGAGACAAAGCTTGGCACGACCACCACATCAAGAGGAAGGCATTCAAGGAAGGAGATATAGTATTACTCTATGACATTAAATCGTTGTAGCATCCAGGAAAGCTCAAAATGCATTGGTTAGGACCATACGAGGTAAAAGTTGTCACAGATGGAGGATTTGTACAGTTAAGAGATCTAGCAAGCATACACCTTAGAGGAATGATCAACGGGAGTCGACTGAAGCCATACAAGGACAGTCGACCACCCACCACGCAGTAAAAAACAAACAAACAAACAAACAAACAAACTGAAAACAACCGAAAATAGCGCACAGCATGATGGACAAGCCGCTTATGAAACACGAATCCAACGAGGAAAAATATAACAGCTATACCGAAAAGGGAAACAAGAGGGAAAAACGACAAAAGTAGGCTAACAGGACAGCAAGAAGCAGAGTTAAAACAAGGCAAGGACAGATGGGATGTCACACTAAACGTGTCAACTGGAGACGACAGAGCAGGCATAATGGCAAGTACGAAACCGCCGCGGATGCATTGAACCTACAGTTATGGTGCATTAATCGCATGATGGAGGAAGCGTCCTCGACAAGCTTCATGACGAGACCATACAACACGCGAGCATAGAAGCAATTAGTCTATTCATGAAAGGAGAACAAAAAAAGAGCAATAGCAGCTAGAACGAACAGAGCGAAACCACAGAGCTCACTGAAGACATTCGAACTCAAAAAATGTTCGACAAACACCATTATGGCACTACCAAAGCTCACAAAACCAGGTCATACAGCCAAATCAACCAAGGCTCAGACAAGGTCGCAAGAACCACTGGAAGAAAGAAAACAACAGCCACCTGAGATCGTTGACATTGACGAAATCCCATCGCCAAAGGAAATCCCAGTAGAGTCCACACAAATACTAGAGGAGGTTCTGCAACCACAAATAGAGGCCATGGAACAGGATACACCAGTAGCAGCGCATGAGCCTCAGAACAAAGAAAAAGAAACCCACCAGGAAATACCACCAGAAAACGTCGAAGAAGCTGTAGAAGCAAATAGAAGCACACAAAACCTGGATGCAACAGTGCAACCAGACGTTCCACAAATACCCATCATAGATTTTTCTTCGACCGAGCTGACAGGTGAAATGGCCACGGCTTGGGAAGAATGGATGGCGAAGGAGCAACCGGAATCTGCTGGAACCTTGACCCAACCATTGCAGCAGGAGGACTAAATTCAGATACCGAGATCACCTCGAAAGAAACAGGCTGTAGAGATTGTGCTACCACCCATACCAGAGGGAGTACAGGTGGACCCACAACTATTAGGTCACGTCAATAAGCTGAAGTATTCTGAACATGACGTAGAAGATGAAACCAAATATCCAGAGATTGCACCATAGGTCTATATGCAGAAAATAGTCGTGAACCAACTCAGAGAAACCATCACTCAGCCACACCAGTGGGCCACTGGACTGGACAGAACAGGAATTCTAGGGTTGTTGAAGATACCACACTTTGGCAGAGGCAAATATGAGACGACGGGCATCAAGCAACTGTTATCAGTTATGCATGGAAGCGATATATGGCTGGACAAACCCGTCCCCATAACTGTCAAACTTATCATGCATATAACAGGCCTACCCATCGGGGGTATCGATCCCACGTTGATTTGGACGATAAGTCCAAGGAAAAAACATTGGCAGAAGAGATGAAGAAGAAATATGGCACCAACAGGGGAACAAGAGGCATTATAATTAAATGGATCAACGATATCGTGACACAATTGGGCGCAAAAATATTAACCTCCAAACTGCTATGAAAATGCCACAAAGACAAAGTATCGGCAGGAGTCATTGTTGTTGCAGCTCAGTGCGCAGAAGGCACCTTCATGAGTTGGGCGCCATACCTATCAAACTTGTTCCAAGTAGACTACAAAGACGCACAGGACGCAAGTACGGAATTTCATTATTCATGGTTGATCAGTCTCATAGCTTTCATGGGATGGCGAGAACCAAAATACATCGTCTTTGCTACCACACCACAGTCAGGAGGAGCAAGATATTGTGTCCTGAGATCCGGGCCATTAGCCAAGCATAAGAGGGAGAATGGAATCGTATTCGAAGCTTACCTACAGGAGATACAGGAAGCCATCAGTCAAGCATGGAGAATAACACCAGAGGCTATCGCATGATACGGGGACATCGCTAATTTCTGGGCTAGGTGACAAGCCATGTGGATACAACCAAGGCAGGACCTGGATAAACAATGGCTACATATGCGCTACTGTATCACCGAGGGTGATTTTGACATGATCATCAACGAATGGCCTGATGAATGGAGAATTCCAACCATACCCAGAGTAGTATTGTGACAAACAACAGAAGGAGGAGTTGTGTAGGCAGAGACACAACCTCCACAAATACCAGTACCCAAGAAACAAAGAACGGGTCAACCCAAGTGGACTCAGGCAGACGGCGGCTCAGAGCAGCCAAGGACCCAGAAGGGGAGGACATAAACCACCCATCCGACCAATGGAAAGAGGAAACTGGCTGAGGGAGCACAGGAAAATGCATCGAACCCCATCACATAGGAACCAAGGGGAGCTAAGAGACCAGCGGTACAAGACGTAGGTGCACGCAAGAAAATGAAGGCACAACGACCACCACCAGACTACACAATCATGAAGGATGATGGAGAGATGATTGCTAGGATGGTCCAAGACTGCCTTGCAGAAGATTTTGATCATGTCATGCACCACAGAGGTAAACAACAGAAGGAACTGATAGAAATGGGACAACTCCTTAAGAAATTCGGGGAAGCCTAGATCATGAGTAGCAGTAGAGGCATAGAGCCATTGACCACACAAACCATAGAAAGGTTGGAGGTAGAAGAATGCGACCTGACTCTTTTGATACCACATGCACATTCCACGGTCTATATAAATCTTAGCATGCTGCGAATGGATGAAATTGTAGGACAGACACCACTAAAGGATTTGGATCATATCCAATTGGTCCTGACACGGATGCCATCAAAACCATTATACAAACTACAGGTTAGTGTCGACCATGAGATACACTCTCAATCACAGAAACACTTAGTCGAGCTACAACAAGTAACAAAGAAGCGCACAGCGCTGGAAACAATTTGTGCATAGGCCAAATCTGAGACTCGGGAGGAGAAAGAACGCAGAAACGAGCTGGAACGCAGAGTGGAAGAAATTTTTGGGAAACTACCAGCTACTACGCAAGGAAATAACCTCCCAATCATAGAGAAGATTGACCAGATTGCGCAAGCAATTGATCAGTATCAGAAGGATATCGAGACTCTCCGCGGACAGATTAGACCGACAACTCCACCAGTGATGAAGGAGCAATGGAAGCAGGAAGCAGGAAGCAACAATGCAACTATAGGAGCTAGGAGAATAGGTCAGCACGACAGTCGACTTGCTGGATAAAGCAGTGCAACTTTGGACAAGGCTGGAAGAGGATCCACAAGTTCAACACTGGGACAAGGAGGAGGAGAGGATCAATGCAATGATCCAAGAACTCAAGCAGCGACAGAAGATCATACCAATTTCGGAATGAGTCAAGGGAACGCAAGAGTTGAAGAAGATATAGGTAGAACTTATCGCTGCACAAACACAAAAACAGTAGTGTCGGGCTCAAATAGAACCGTTGCAGGAATGGGTAGCAGAAATACTCACGTAGGTAGAAGAAGCCAGAAAACAGACAGCACAAACTCAGCTAGAATGCGCAAGACTGATGAGCGAGGAAGTGGCAACTCAGACAGTTGACACCATAAAGGATAAAACCACACAGGCATTGACAAAAGCGAAAGAGTTACAGGAACAATTCCAGACAATCACCAAGGAGATCGAGGAAGCACAGAGCAATTAGGTGACTCGAGACGAGTCACATGTCAGTGTTGGGGGTCTGTTTGTTGATTAAGGTTGGTTGTCATTGATGTCAACTCTTGAAAAAATCCCCGCAGCACAAAGGTTTGGGTAATGGACCCAATATTGTTTGATGTAAATATGACTCATTATTGTCTTGTCATGGTTGATAATAAGTAAAGATGGATGAACTCCAAAGTGGTCCCCTTATGGTGAAATCCCTCACGGGAAGACATTTTGCGGAGTAAGAGAACCCATGCTTAATTGTGGAATAATGAGATGAAGGACAATTAATTTGTCAGGTAAAATATCCTAAATGGATAGTGCTTGTCATTCCATTTCCGGTGGTATGTGGAATGTCACATAACTCCTCACGGTTAGAGAGTTATGGACATGAGAAGTTGGAGACCCCAGGTTTGGGTAATGGACCCAAGTTTGTTTAATGGATAATGGTATGAGTTATGATATATTTTCAGATAATAATATTCTATATGGATAGTAAATTTCATTCCATTTCTAGTGGTATGTGGAACGTCATATAACTCCTCACAGTTTGAGAGTTATGGCCTTACCAAGTTGGAGGACCCTCATATGTCATCTAGAAGCCCCAAAAGGTCAAAGTAGTCAAAGTGGTTTAAGAGATTTTAAAAGGTAAATAATAAAGTGAAGTGATGAGTGTATTATAATTCAAAGTGAATACAAAATAAATTTTATGGAGAAATTAGAAGTGGGTTACCCCTAAAATAAGGAAAGTGGGCCAAGTGACCTAGAATATGTTTTTAAGGAAGCTACTTGGAGAGTATAAATAAGAGGCAAGGCTCTCTCATTTTAATCACACTTGAGCATATTGAATATCTATAGGTGTATGAGGTAACCAAGGATATGTAAGCCAAAATTCTGAGGGAAGGTGAAGAAAAGAAGGCCGAAATTCAAGGAAGAATAAATTCTTTTGATGGTGCTTTCTAAGGTATGTTATTTATAGGTCATCTCACCCTTTTTGCTATAAATTTTTTTCTATAATGATTCAGACCGTGAAATTTCTATGCCATTGAGAAAACATATCCAAGTGTCTGTGGTAAAAATTTCATCTTGTGGTTCATTTTATTTTTTGAATTACACTCCGTGGAAAATAGGGTTTGTGGCTAGTCCTGAAACTAATCAAAATCAGGAGTTTCGGGTAAAAACGTCATAACTTCTTCATAACAGATCCAAATTTAGTGAAAAAAAATGTATTGGTTAGGGTATGGTCTGTAGTATTCTTTGTAATAGTTTTATATCAATTCAACAAATATTTTGTGCGGGACGCGCTCCACAAGGTCGCTCTCTAGAATAAGCCAAAATTCAGCAAGGTATGCCATTTTTCCTATAACTCCTTTTCTGAGAGATTCCAAGTAGTGAAACCTGGAGGAATTGCATAAAACACACTGAAGAACATTGTGTATCAGTTTCATATCTTTATACATTACAGGTACAAAGTTATGATTACTTCAGTTAAGGTTGTTGACTAATCCAAAACTAGGTATTTCAGATTAAAGAAAAGTTTGATGAAAATGCTAGTCTCTTGTTGTTGAAGTTAAGAAAGGTTTGAAGGAATGTGATCATATACACCAGGTCTATTATAGAGCTAAAAATCAGATTTGGATGATGAAATTGATGAGGGCTTTTGGTTGAGGTACATGTTGAGT
>WSFP011573361.1:0-10697 GCA_009831015.1 Picea engelmannii
ATTTGTATTGGATAAGTTGACTGGTGATTTGGCCATGTCTTCTCCTCAACATAGAAAGTTGGAAGCCATCTTGGATTCATGCGTACTAGATGCACATGTTACTCGTAAGTCAAATTCATTATTACCTTTCACCCCTATAAGAAATTCTTCTAATTCGAGTAATGATTTGATAGAGGGGAAGGGGGTGGCATATAATTCTGTCCCAATAAAGGATAAGTCCATTCCAGTAGGTTCTGTGAGGATGACTGTGGAAGCGGGTATGTTGGTCTTCCACATGAGTCTAATTACATTTACAAGGACTCCCCTTGTCCCAATGTCATTTTGTCACTCTCCCATTCCATTTTTTTTGGAAATGATCCATATCTACTTTTTCCTCATGGTCAAGGATGTTTTTTATCCAGGGGTTTAGGTATTGATGGAATTAAATAATTGGTTCATTTGAAAGTTGGCCATAAATCAAACATAAAACATGCAAAGGAGTGTGCATCGAGAGAATTGTTTCCGGGGAAGCAAAAACTTATTACTGGGGTCCTCAGAGCAGGGATGACCTCAATAAAGGTTAACTCATGATTATTATGTTTGTCAATATCCGTGTCTTAGGAGGGAAAGATAAAAAACTGTGCCTCCATAGTCTATGCGATTTTTCCAAGCCGTATATTCTTCACACTCATGAATCTATGTGGTGTTTTGATTCCTTTGTGTTTGATCTTGAAAGATTCTTCCCTAGCTAGAGTTTTATTGGCGTTGACTCGTATGGTGGCCTTATAATTGGTATGCCCCCAAAGTTTAGACTTACTAATTATTTTTCCATTGATTATGGATTGTTCACAAAGATCTTCTGCAATGAATTAAATCATTCGATGAAATTTCTCAATGTATACAAACCTTCTGTTGGTAAGGTGGAGTTTTGGGAAAAATTATTTGGTTTCAATTTTATTGTTGATGACAATATAATTATTGGGGGTGACTTAAAATTCATAGTAAATAAGGATGAAGTCTTGGGTAAGATGGGACGGGAGGTAAAATTGTCAAGCTACTTTGTTGATAAGATGGAAACCAAGAAATTGGTTGATGTGGAACCAAAATTGAAGAGGCTGAGGTGGTATTGTAATAGAAGCAGGGATGAAGGTATTCAAAAAATACTAGATATATTTTTCAGTTCAAGAAATTATGATACAAGAGGTTGATGATTACTGGTCTTGGGTGGGGTCAATACAATGTTTTGATCATTGGCTTATATTCTTGGAACTAGGGCTATTGGAGGGAAACCAAGTTCTCCCTTTAAATATAATTCTGGTTGGGGAAATGTTGAGGAGTTCAAGAAGCTGGTTATCTCTACTTGGGTCCCCTTTAGTGCAAAAAAGGGTTTGATAGCTAGTGAGAATTTTGTTCGAACCCTTCATAAGTTAAAGAAGGAGGTCATGGCTTGGACTAGGACTAATTGTCAATCAAATGAAAGATATTTAAAAATGGCGGAAAAATATTTGGAAGAGTTATATGCTCGAGCGAAAGAAGGTGATTTGGCTACTTCAAATGAGACAGAATATTTCAAAGCTCTGGAGACAAAAAAATATTCAAACTTGCTGGAGAATGAAAATACATGGAGACTAAAGAGTCAATCATTATGGATAGAGGCAGGGGATTAGAATTCAATTTTTTTTCACAAATTTTCAAATCACCAAAAAAAATTCAACTCCATTTGAGAATTAGAAGATTCCTCTGAGACTGAAAAAAGGGGCTTTGATGAGTGTAATGTCCCTGTTCCAGAACCCTTGTAATTGTACATATAGGCTAGTGAGCCATTGGAACCAAGTATAAATGTAATGTATATATAGGTTGGTGGGCCAAGGAAACCTAAGTTTTGGTGTTACATGCATCTGAGCAAGTGCCTGAAGAATTGTTATAAGCACGCACCTGGGTAAGTGCGCACATTGCACTGTGTTACGTGCACTTGGGTAAGTGCACGATAATGACATGGAAGTGTGAAATGAAAATTTATATATGTGTGTGTGTGGTCGAGAATCCCGTGTGAATAGGACCAATGCACCTATCCATGTAAATATAATCATGATTATTAATATAATATTTCATCATTGCGCGCTGATTGACTCACACGAAATCATATGGGGGGCCTACTCCATTGAAAAAGGGAAAGGGGGGGGGGATATTTTAATAATATTTCTAAAACATTATTGTGGATATGTTTTTATCCTAAGTTCCCGAGGGTAGGGAACGAGTCACCAAGTGGCTTAAAGCTACTTCTAAAGGTGACACATGTCAAGTGGAAGGCATGCTATATATATTGCTGGACTTAGTGTATTTTGGGAATTATGCATTATTATTATTGCATTATCCTTTATGTGGATGATTATTCGGAGAGAATTCATGTTTCAATCTCTCATGGGAAGAAAGAGGTCAAACAATTTGGAAAATACAATTATTATATCTGCACAGAGAAGCTTGTCAGGTGTTGTGATAAGAGATATTGTCGAAGAGACAGGTTGATAGACCATGAGTAGTCTCTATGGGTGAGAGAATGGATGTTGTGAATAGGTTTTCAGACCTAGGAGCATACTCTTCAAGTGAGAGTATTGCTGAGTGGTTCCCTCGTGCATTGGGAATTAGTTGCAGGGCTCAAAGACTTCCTATCTAGCTTGTTACTGGTAACCCTGGGAAGGAAAGTGGAGAAACCAAAGGATTGTCGAGAAGATAAGGGACACACTTCCTTGGGTGTGATATGTGCATGAGGAATGAGGGATTGTGGACTAGTTCCAACAGTGGGCACCTAGGACTGAGTAATTCTATTGAGTTTCAGACCATAGCTTGTCGCTAGGAACCCTTTTTCCATGGTGGAGTTGAGCCCTAGCTTGAGGGTGACATGTTGCTGAAAGATTATGAGAAAAAATGTATATGGATGGGAGCATCGTATGAGTCAAGGCTGTAGTTGGTGACTTATAAAAGATAAGTGTTATTTATGTACTTGTCTTGGTTACTGTGTGCATATTTGTCTATGTTTGACATGGGTTAATTCTTGTATGTTGTTGCATATAAGTAATTGTTGTTTTTCTACTTAATGTTTCTTTCACCTGTAAGTATGATTCTTATAGTCGATATCTATAGTTGTTCATGAGTATGTCAGTGGATGATATCATTTCCTGCTAATATAATTTGGGAAAATTGGTTATGAGTATTGTAAGAAGAGGATTGAGTGGCCGATGCTCAAGATAGTAGCTCGTGTGTATCAAGAGGCTGGGATTTGTGTGTGCAGATAGAGAATAAGATTTCACGCACAATGAAACCTAAGTTGGCACATGACACCTAGATGGTTCAACATGGTTGTGTTGTGGGAACAATATGCTGGTACACACAACCGATGTGCATAATTTTTTGTTACTTTCATTGCTTAAGGTGGTATTAAAAAAAAAAATGTTGCTTCCGTTGTTATAAGTTGTGTGGTGAGACTCAAGCTTGGGATCAGTGCATTAATTCAAGTGATACTATGCGGATTTGTGTTAACTTAGAATCTATGTAGTGAAACTTTAGAGTAACATTGCTCAGTACTATGCTGGGGATGTTACAATTTAGTTGACTTAGAGATACAAAATTTGAGGTTGTGTGACGTGGCCCAGCCTGGGATGGCTGAGGACATTACAAATTGGTATCAAATCATGTGTTAGGTGGTAACTAGACTCAGTGGGTGACTGTGTACGTTACAATTTGGTATCAGAGCTATTGGTTCAACACTGGACTTGTATGGGCCAAAGTCTAGCATGACTAGATTTGCATTAAGAAATTGGTATCGCATAGGAGTAGTGATGTGTGGTTGTGCACACTAGATTTTGGATGTTAAAATCATCCAAGAAATCCGTGGGAAGGATTCTGAAAAAATGGTGCAAAGTTTTCATGTATTTGTTGCATGAAATTAGCTAACAAATCTTAATTGCCTGCACATTTTGCTAAATTATCAATGATTAGAGTAGGACATAGTAAGTGCAGAAGGTTAAAAGGATGGAATATGCATGAAGGACTCACAGTGGTGACGATGAATTCGGGGATCTATATGTCATTTTGGGTGCTGATGGTACATAATCCAAGGAGGTGCGCATGAACTTGGTAGAAACTGTAAAATTACTGCATAAATATGTCCATATATATATATATAAGGATGATAATGAAAGGACTATGAGAGCCAAGGTGCAACAAGATGAATTAAATGTCAAATTGATACAAAGTATGGAAAACATAAAAAGAAAGATAGATAAGGAGATAGAGTTGAGTAGATCAAGAAGTCAGATGTCTCATTATGAGAAAAGAAGAGAAGAAAGAAGTGATGATAAGCAATCTTTCAGGAAAATGTGCAGTAGTTCTAGTCCATATCCTGTCAGAAAGAATAAGAGAAGGATTGAGGTGGATGAGATACAGGGGGAAATGAATCTAGATCCTAAAATGGTGGAAAGATTCCATCTGTTGAGATATAATATTGGGAAACCTTGGTTGGTGTAGTTATCTACAAGACAAGAAAGGAAAATCAATGAGATGGTTAAGGCATGTCCATTGGAGATGAATGGACTGCACACAAAGGCTGATTTGAATATTATACCTTTGGGCTTGTATGATTTTCTCATTGGTATGGATTGGTTGGAAGAACACCATGCTGTCCTGGATTGTTATAAAAAGGCATTTACTTGCTTGGATGAGGAAGGAAATTTGAGGTCAGCTCAAGCAATTCCAAGAGATGTGACTATAAGAGAAGTTTCATCTTCACTATTGAAGAAAATCTACAGGAAATGATCTCATGTATTCACAACGCACATGGAAGAGGTACCTAAGGATAAAATTCCAATTGCGGAAGACTGCGTAGTGATGAAATAATTTGAGGATGTATTTAAAGAGATGCCATGATTTCCTCCAAAAAGACATATTAACTTCTCTATTAATCTAATGTTAGGAGCAACACCTGTATCCAAGACTACTTATAGGATGAGTACACTAGAACTGAAGAAGTTGCAGATGCAACTTAAAGAGCTTGTGAAGAAGGGGTATATACACCCAAGTGTGTCACCTTGGGGTGCGCCAATTTTGTTTGTGAAGAATAAGTATGGTAGGCTAAGACTTTGTATCAACTTTAGACAGTTGAACAAAGTAACAGTAAAGAACAAGTATCCTTTTCCAAGGAGAGATGGTTTGTTTGATCAACTAAGGGGTTCAAGGATATTTTCCAGGATAGATTTCAGATCTGGTTATCACAAGTAAGAATAAAAAAGGAAGACATCAATAAGATTTCCTTCAGAACAAGGTATGGTCATTACAATTTTACAATGGTGCCATTTGGGTTGTCAGATGCACCAACTATCTTCATGTGTTTAATGAATGGATTTTTCAGAAATTACTTGGATAAGTTTGTCATTGTGTTTTTCGATGACATTCTAATGCAACCCCCCTTCCCTCCTTGGGATTCCGCGACCCCCCGGTCTTGGATCTTCAACATCCTGATCTGAATTAGATCTTTGGGCCTTTAATAGACCCTGAACAATCAATACACACACACAGGTCCCCTTGAAGGCACCTGGAAGTTCAGACTACTTGCAACTCCGCTCTCTGGCGCTTGGCAATAATGATTTATGAGTAGTAGTCTCGTGCTAGAGTCTTCCCTTAAGGTGACCATGAGATGTGACCTCGGGCCAACCCTTTCAGAACATCATCTTTGACGATATTGTGACCTCCACCTTTGGTTCCTTCCAAAACACCTTTCCCTAAATCCGCGGATCTCTACCACGTGTCTCCCTAGATCTAACGGTCCAGCTGTACTTTAGGTTTCGCAACTTCACAAAATTTCACTTACCCCAAACACCACTTCTCCAGACCTCTAACTCCCAAATTCTCTAATCCGCTCCCACATGTCTCCTCACAACCAATGGTTAAGATTCTCCTCGCAACTTCACGACTTTGGCGATCCCACTTCTCAACACTTTGAAATGATTTGAACTTCGAATATCGAAACACCTCACGACCAACCTTCGTGCACTTTACCTAGATCTAATGTTCTGGAATGATCCTAATCCCTCATGGACGAATCTTACTCATTAATTCTGGGAAACCTTAAAGGAATCCTCCCTTTGAATATTTCTCACCACTCTCCCTCCTGAGCTTCTTCTTCCTCGAACTTTTGCATCCTTAGAATGCTCTCTTCGACACTTATTCAAATTTCATCCTGTGCATGCCTTGCAACAGGTCCTCCTCCATAACTTAACCTCTCCGTGAACAACTTCTTTCGTTCTCCTTGTTTATTTTTCAATAATCAAGGTTAATCATGAAGTTCATTCCATTTTTAGCATATAAATTAACCATAGCCAATAATTTTGCAGCAACCAAGATCACAAGAAGAAACACCATGCACAAGAACACAAGACATATCCTGGGAAACCCTTCTCAACAAGGGAATAAAACCTAGCCAAATCCTTTGCTATATTATTCAAGAGAAGTACCTTCACCAACAAGAAAACCTAGCACACAAGAGGGTGCTTAAACCCTAGAATACTATCGCCCAAGATAGGTGCACACTTTTCCCAAGAAGGTGTACTTGCTAAAATTTCCAAACTCACATGAAAGATATGATTCCTCAATGGGGAATTTATCTTTACTTATACTGGACTGAACCTGTCAACATAAGTGTCTATTGGCACAACAAGGCTGACTTCACTAGGTCACAATATAATTAATATTAACCAGATTAATTATCTTTTACATTAAGTATTAATCACATTAAGATGGGGCCAACCTGTACCCTTTACATTACAATTAGGGTTACATGCAGGTCTAACTCTTGAACAATATAGAAATGGATCTTATACACCCACTAGTGCTCATCCACTAGTGGCACATCCATAGGAATGTCCATATCTTTGGCTCACTACATTACACAGAAGAACCACTTCTTCATTAGTGCTTAACCACTAGGATCACATTCACCTGTGCTCGTCCACATGCACGTCCACTCAACATATCTTCTCTCCCACTACATTACACAAGAGAGTCATCTGGAGTTTCTCATCAAATCTTCTGCTCAGAGGAGGATAATACATCATCTTCATTTTTGTTCTCATGACAATGCACCCAACACTTTGGGATTTCACATGTTCACCTTGTGCTCAGCCACATGCACATCCAACTCTGCATATCTCCTTTCTCACTGCATTACACATGAGAATCATATGGATTTATTCTCAACTCTCTGTAAGGAGGAGGCCATCTCTACGTTCCAACTCTGTCTCAGATAGGAACCACACACCCCTCTCAAGGGATCTCTCTTAGGTTTGTGTCCTGGAGAATGTCTCACATAGCTTCAATCATCAACACTCTTGAGCTTCTGAATCAGAATACTTTGTCACACACTCCTTGTGGACGAACTTCCTTCAAGCTATCTCTCCAGAACTTTCTGAGTCAAAATGGACTCTGTCATGCACACCTTGCAGATGCTATGCACTCCTTTCACACATGTAAGTTTTTCGTTATCTCTTCTGATCTTGTGAGTCGATATAGGCTCTATCAACACACTCCTTGCAGACACTATGCACACTTGCACTTTCTCGCAGAAGAGAAACAATTGAAACTTATCTAAATATTCACAAATTCATACATTCAACCATGTAAATGTATTCATAAGCACAAGAACAAGAAATAACAGAGAATTTCACATAAACAGAAAGTCTACCATTCATTCATTCAGATAAACACAACAACACCACACATTTGGGATAATGCTCCTCTGTTATATTCATTCAACTAAAATATACATGTGTTCACAAACTCTGATAAGCTTCAACGACTTCTATACAATAGATTCAACAACCTTTCAACAATAAGTTCAACAACCTCTTTTGAGAAAACAATACAAAGTTTTATACAAGAGGGACTCTTCGAGCTCTTCCCCCCAACTACTCTAGAGCTATCCTATCAAATTAAAATCTATCAACTACTTAGAATTTATTACAATAAATATTTGTGACAAACAAATAAGATATAACACATCGAATCTATCCTGCATGTGACTTAATTAAAAGAAAATACATTCTCTGATGTCCTCATGAAATCATCCAACTCCATAGCATTAAAGATGTTTTTTAATTACAATTATTTTCAAAATATTTGCGTGATACGCCTTCTTCAAAATGCGCGTTGGGTGCTTAGCTATCCTCCATTTGTGCTTTGCTGGCAATGATCCTGCATCATACTCCTTTGGATGAAAAATTCATGGACTCTTGTCCATGAGCTCCTGCACTGACCTTCCATGCTTCTGGATGTCTGATTCACTTACCCAACTAGCATTTTTTATTGGGTGTCCTTTCCACTTTACCAAATACTCAAAATATGTTTTCCTTTCGGTCTTCTTACCAATTTGCCGATCTATGATCTGCTCCATTTGCGACTTCTCTGCTGCATGCATCTTCTTTTTCCATTGGATCTCCTTCTCATCTTCGAGTCCTCTAGTTCCATCTTCCCTGTAAGGATACATGTCTGCAATGTTTAATAGGGGAGATATACCCACATATTCTGGCAACTCTATCTGATAAGCATTCTCACCAAATTTTCTTAGGATTTTGCAGGGTCCTATCTTCTTCAGCTTCAACTTATTATATGTTCCTTTTGGGAACCTCTCCTTCCTAAGATGTGCTAGAGCTCGATATCCAACTTCAAATTGAATTTTACTCCTATGTTGATCAGCTCTGCGTTTATATTCAATGTTGCTCCTCTTTAACTGCTCTTTGATCTGAATATAAAGCTCCTGCATTTCTGCAGTGAAGTCTTCGGCTCCAATGCTTCTGAATTCACTCTACTCTAGATCTCTTAACTATGGCACTCCCCTTAGATTTATTCCATACACTATCTGAAATGAACTCTTTCCAGTAATTTTGTTCACTGAGTCATTGTATGAAAACTCCGCTTTTGCTAGAATTTGATCCCACTAGCTATGATGTTCAGTGACCAAACTTATCAAGAAATATCCTAAACTTTGATTCACCACTTCAATCTGTCCATCCGTTTGAGGGTGATATGCAGAACCGAAGGATAGTTCTGTTCCAAGGTTCTTCCACAATGTTCTCCAGAAATGACCAACAAATTTGGTATCCCTGTCTGAAACAATACTCCTGAGCAACCTATGAAGTCTCACAACTTCCTTGAAAAAAAAGTTAGCAGCATGCATTGCATCACTGGTTTTCTGGTATGGGATAAATTGTGCCATCTTTGAAAATCTGTCAACTACCACAAATATGGAATCACTTTCTCTTTGTGTCCTTGGCAATCGCAACACGAAATCCATTCTTATTGCATCCCAAGGCCTCTCTGGAATAGGCAATGGTTGATACAACCCAATATTCTATTTCTTTCCCTTTTCATACTAGCAAATATTACATATGTTCACAAAATTATTCACGTTTTCCCTCATACCTGGCCAATAGTATGAACCGTTCAACTTTGCAAACATTTTGTCATGGACGAAATGTTCGGCTAGACCCCCATTATGCTTTTCCTTCAACAAATTCTCCCTCATCGAACACTTTGGTATGCACAACTGGAACCCTTTGAACAACAACCCGTGCTAAATCAGATATTTAACCCACTGGTTTCTGTCTCTAAGCACAAGATTCACACATGCTTCATATGTCTCCTTAAAATATGGATCATCATGATACATTTCCTTAAGGTGTTCAAACCCCAAGGTTTTCACCTGAAATTCCTGCATAATTAGACATCTCCCACTCAATGCATCAACAACCTTGTTAGCATTACTGGAAAATATGTTTAATGACAAACGTAAATTTTTTCATAAACTCTTTCCACTTAGCATGTCTCTAGTTTAACTTCTCATGTCTGGTTATGAATTGTAAAGCATGATTATCACTATACAAAACAAACTCTTTTGGAACGAGATAATGCCTCCATTTCTTCAAGGCTTGAATTATGGCATAGAAGTATTTATCACAGGTGGAGTACTTTCTCTTAGTATCATTCGACTTCTCACTGAAATATGCAACACACCTATTATCTTGGCTCACGACCGCTCCAATTGCAACTCCACTCACATCACATCTCACTTGAAATGTCTACTCGAAACCCAGTAAGACCAGAATCAATTGTTCTGTTATCTTCTCGTTCAATATATTGAATCTCTTCTCATCCTCTTTTGTCCATTTGAAAGACTTATGTCTTTTCTTCACTGTATCCATCATTTGTGCACCGATTTCACTAAAATTTCTGATGAACTTCTGATAGAAACTTGCTAATTCATGGAAACTTATCACCTCAAATATACTCCTTGGTGACGACCATTCTTTGATTGATTTCACCTTTTCAGGATCCATCTTCAATTCATTCAAAGAGATAGCAAAACCAAAATAAATAAGTTCTGTCTTCATGAAAGAGGATTTCTTTAAATTTATTAGCAGTTTTTCCTGCTGCAACCTCCTCATCACTAATGTTAAGTTCCTCATATGCTCTTCTTCAGTTTTACTGAAGATCCGTATATCATCTAGATATATGATCACAAAATTACCAATAAAATCCTTCAACACTTCATTCATTAACCTTATAAAATTACTCGGGGAATTTGTTAAGACAAACGACATAACAAGCCATTCATACAATCCCTCATTTGTCTTGAAGGTTGTTTTCCACTCATCACCTTCTCTCATCCTTAT
>WSFP011573366.1:0-10696 GCA_009831015.1 Picea engelmannii
GCAATGTATATTAGAAACTGACTATTAAATGTAATCTCATCCATAGTTTAACTTAGGTGCATTGGTTACAACCAATCCTGGTTTATAGGATCTAGAATCCTATTCACGGATGAGTTTTGTTGTCACCGTTTCCAACAAATCATTCATTATATTTATCACAAGTTTGTGTTGAGAGATTTATATTCAATTTTTAATTGTGTTTTGTTTTCACTATTTATTGTATTTGTGAGAATGCAATGAATTACATATTTTAAGTGTTTGAGATGCCTACCAATGTTCTGAAATAATAATCATATTAGATACCAAAGTTATAATCATGTTATGAATTTTAATAAACAAACACAACATTATGATTGCAATAAAGTAATTATGAATCTAACATGTTAGAGACTATTAGAGAGATGGAATATAACCTGAAAAATATAGATGACTTGATTTTCAAAATGGACATTGAAACAAAGAAAAACTATGCATTATATTGACATTGAAACAAAGAAAAGCTATGCAATATATTTATCATAAGCCATGAATTACATATTGAGTGTTTGAATTTTAATCGGCAAACACAACATTATGAATGCAATAAAATAATTTTGAATCAACATGCTAAAGACTATTATAGATGAAATATGTGAACATGAAAAAAAAAATAGAGATGACTTGAGTTTTAAAATCGACATTAAAACAAAGAAAAACTAAGCATTATATTGAGATATTGAAACAAAGAAAAACTATGCATTGTATTTATTACAAGCTTGATCAAACTTGTACAAGATTGGTGGATTGTTGAGATTTACATTTAATTCTTAATTATGTGTTTTGTTTCCATTATTTATAGTATAGAGGGGATGCCATGAATTACATATTATTAAGTGTTTGAAAGACCCACCAATGTGTTGAAATAGTAATCACATTTTTTTTCTCTCTTGGCGGGAATCACAAACCACTCGAGTTAGATCCAATTGACTGAAATAATAATCATATTAGATACCAAAGTCATGAATTTTAATAGGCAAACACAATATTATGAATGCAATAAAATAATTATGAATCAACATGTTATATACTATTAAAGAGATGGAATATGTGAACATGAAAAAATAGAGATGAGTTGATTTTCAAAAAGTTCAAAGCCATTACAATAATATACTCGTTAAGAGCTCAACATTCCACTTGTGGAAATTGAACATGGGTAGGGAGGATAACAATCATTCCATCCAACCACCACTTGAGCTAAATCCAATTGACAATTTACTTCCATAACCTATGACTAGTTGTTTTGGTTTTTTATAGAGCTAAGAGGAGGCAAAAAAATTAAGGAATGACATTATGGTGAGTGTTCGAGTCAAGGATAAACAAAACAAATGGGAGTGTGTAATTCAAAAACATGAATTATGTACACTAAATGTGATGTCAATTCCCATATTGAAAAAAATATGCTCATAACACATGAACTGAAGTGAGGATTCACAAAGAAGTGTCTAAGTTTCATTAAGTGCCACATAAAATGGTGCATTGATGGTAGGATATTTATTTAGGTGTGAGCTATGTGATGGATTTAATGTTGTGGAAGGGGGCTGCACTCTCTATACTATCAGGAATAGATAAGATGCAACTAGAATATACATTATTTTAGTCTTTAGATGCCAAATACAATTATTCTGTGATGAACAATGTTCATTGATCAGGATAGTTGTTGTCTTTCAACAAGGACAAGTAATTTAAAAAAATTAATTTTTTCAAGTAATGTTTTTTGAATAAAAATCTGACCCTTTTTTGATATTTTAGGATAGTTGTTGTCTTTCAACAAGTGCAAGTGATTTAAAAATTTAATTTTTTCTGAGGAATGCTTTTTCAAGAACTTCTAAAAAAAAGGTTTAAACCCTTCAGATGGACTGGAAGGACTGAGAAGGGTTCAGTTTAGATGATTGTGGGGACCATACTTGTCAATCTAGGTGCCTAAAACAAAGGGCCTCAAAAACAGGTAAAAGGAAATTGCTTCAAATCCTTTTGGCGATTTTTTATGTATTCTCTCAGCAATCTTTTATGCTCTCTACACAGCGTTGATCTGTGAAGAGATTTCATATGCACACGACAGAAGGACAAGTTAGCACGGAACATTTTCTTGGATTCCTTGGGCTGTTTGATGCACTCATATTCTTGCCCCCAATCTTCCTTACACAGATTGAAACTTTTCAGAGAGGGACTTTCATGGAGTTTGGCCTCCTTGTTGGAAAAACACTGATTGATAATGTGCTTCGTGACTATTTGTGGGCTAACGGCTGTACTTCTCCCCACAGCTGCCACAACAGCCGGTCCAACTTGGGGCTTTGACCTCACCTAAGTTACTCATTTATCTTGGCGTCCCAGGGTTTCTCTGCACAAAAAATTCTTACAGATTCTATTTTCTTGGCCAGGGATCCATTTTAGAAATCTAGAGTTGCACCAATAAGTAAGGGAAAAGTATTAGAACACGGCCAGGACGGTTATTGGGTATAGCTGAGGAATAGCTCCATTGTTTCCTTGTTAGTGTAATTGTGGAAGATCCCGGTGTTCCCCCTTGATCTTGCCAAATTGCCTTGATTGTCCATCTCCACTTTTCTATTTTCCAATACAAGAGGTTCCACATTTGTTCTTCTAGGTGATCTTCCTCGGGGAAGGATCCTTTGCTACTATCCCCGTAAATTATTTCCAGCATTGATTGAATATCTTTCTAGGCCCCCTTATGTTCATTTCTTTTCCCCTTATTCCACTTTTCTCTCCATGATCTTCTTCAGAGAAGGATCCTCTATGATTGTCCTAGTAAATTATTTTCAGTATATGGTTTCAATATCTTCTAGGTACCTTGGATTCATTTGTCTTCCCCTTAATCTATCCCTTAGTCAACTTCTTAATGCTTACAAGGTTGTTTTGAAATTGTTTCATCGTTGATTCTCCTTCCCCAAAATATTTCCATTCCCTTGTTACCAATTTCATGTATTCATCATTCATTGAATAAGAGTTTAATTTTTATTGTGAGTTTTATTTTAAAATCCTCTAGCCATCTAGAATATAATTGGATAATTGTCCTAGAAGGTCCTCCAATCTCTCTCCAAGATCTAACTTTGCATTCTTCCAGTAAATGTTTGAGATTAGGAACTTGTCCATTGTTTTAGGAAATCCTTTCATTCCTTTTTGATGGTTCCTCCAATTGAAGATTACTTCTACTAGAAATGTTTTCTCCTCTAGTTTATGAGTGAAGTAATTCCCTAGTGGGTCATCTCTATCATTATCTCTAAGAACACTTCTCTCTTCATTATAAGGCAAGGGCACTGTTATCGTGCAATTTATACATGTCCAAAGCCTAAAGGCAAGTAGGCTTAGATTGATGTAACATGGAGGTAACCCTATCATTATCACCCCAATAGGGTACCTCTTTCTCTTTAGGAGGAGGAAAACCTCACTCCAAGGGAGATGTCCCATGACCTAGTTGGTTGAGGAAAGAGAGAAGGTAAGGCTAACCACCCCCCTCTCTAGGTCACTCAAAACAGACTTAAGTTTTGTTGGATGAAGCAAAGGAGAATAAAGTGTACTTGCCATACAACAACAAAAGTTATGGTAGCAACAAGTGATGATGAATGCTTCAACAAGACTTCTAGTTTATAGAGTTGACTGTTACCAATCAATGTATGAAGCAAGTGATAAATATATAGCAACAATAATTAATTAATGACAACTGTAATAACATCCAGAAAATGCACTTGAATATACAATATAACAAGATATTGTGAAGTCCTGGAAAACCTTGTCACAAGTATCCTGCTTTAGGCAAGCAACGTCCTTACCCTGATCGAGATCTGAGCACAACAATGGTTGATAATATTGTTTATAGAATAAATCCAAGTGCTCAAAGGAATACTTATCAAAATCCTCAAGGTATCACCGAAAATCATCAGGAGAACATAGAACTAGGTCACCCTTGGGTGCTTGGAAAACATCTGCAACTACATCATCTCCTTGTTGCCAAATGTGAAAATTAGTAGTAACCTCATATGATAGTTGTAAATGAAACATTTGGAAATGACCTTCAATGTCGTAAATGGGATCCCCATCATACCCAATCACATCCCATTTATGCTCCCAATGTGTATGAACTCATCAATATTATCAACCATGTCATTACCTTTATCATAACACGAATGACTTAAAACATCCAAGGGCTCCTCTAACCGTTCTTCACTTTCCAAATCACAAAATAAAGTATCTTCAAAATCTTGGAAAGGGAAATAACTTACCATATTCACTTCTTGCTATGCAGGAGCGTTGAAGACTTTGATGACTTCATCAAATGAAAGAGCAAGCATCTGTTCTTCATCCTCACGACTTGCCCCTACATTTTTAGCTTCATAAGCTTCTTGGATTGTTCTTGGCCCTTTTTCACTGAGGAGAAACCCTAATTGCACCAAGAGTGCATTGGTATAGAGGTAAACAAGGTACTTGTCTTCAAGACGATGGCTTCTAGGAATTTGTTGTAGCAAATCTCAAACCTGGTATGGAATTCCTTGATAGTCTCGTTCTTAGTTTGTTTCATGTACTCGAGTCTTTTTATTAGCATGTGGATATCTTCTAATTTAATACCCCATTTCTTGAGAAAGGTTTCTTCTAATTGGTCCATAGATGTGATGCTAGCATCAGGGAGATCGTCATACCATTTCCTAGCATTGCCATGAAGAGTGGCAGAGAAAAGTTTCATTGCCAAATATTCAACATCATCACTGATAGGGTGGAGTTGAAAGAAAGCCCAAAAATTATCCATGTGATCTTCCGCCCTAACCCCATCATTACCAGTGAATCTAGGGAGCCAATTTCATACCTCAGAGGCATTTGTCGAGGGTAACCTAGAATTTTACTCATATCTAAGGGTTTAAAATTACCTGGGTCCCATTGAGAAGCCATGGTTGGCTTTTTCATTAGTGGAGTTGCCAAATAATCCTTTTAGGGATCATCAAATGGAAAAGAGGGAAACCCTCAATGGAGTCGCCAGATAAGCATTGTGAAGTAAAGGATTTGGATAAAAGCTTACCGAAAAAGTGTCATTCAAGGAAAATTGACTCGATGTTCCTCGATAGCGGCGCCAAAAATGTTATCGTGCAATCTATACTTTCCCAAAGCCTAAAGGAAAGTAGGCTTAGATTGACGTAACACAGAGGTAACCCTATCAGTGTCACCCCAATATGGTACCTCTTTCTCTTTAGGAGGAGGAAAACCTCACTCCAAGGGAGACGTCCTAGGACCTAGTTGGTTGAGGAAAGGGAAAAGGTAAGGCTAGCCACCCCCCTCTCTAGGTCACTTAAAACAAACTTGTTTTGTTGGATGACGCAAAGGAGAATAAAGTGTACCTGCCCCTTACCAATACAACAACAAAAGTTATGGCAACAACATGTGATGATGAATGCTTCAACAAGAGTTCTAGTTTATAGAGATGACTGTTACCAATCAATGTATGAAGCAAGTGATAAATATATAGCAACAATAATTAATTAATGACAATTGTAATAACATCCATAAAATGCACTTGAATATACAATATAAAAAGATATTGCGAAGTCCTGAAATGATAACACTTGTCTCATACAATTTCTAGATATTTGTCAATCGAAAAATAAACTCTAACAGGCTGCCAATGATAACTGTAGCAACATCAAAATAAAGTAATGACAACAATAGTAAAATCTTTAGAAACGTATTTAGAAAGGCAACTTGATGCACACTTTAGTCTTGGTTGATTGTATCTTTCCTTATACAATTTCCGGATTGATTTAAGTGGTCAAACAAGTTTGGATAGGCTGCAAAATGATGGTTGTAGTAGTGATTATAACAACAACAACTTAGTGGTTAGTATTCCTAGACTAGGTTAGCAAGTTAGTTTAGGTTAGTAGGGTGTCAGGTAGAGAGATTGAGTTTGAAGTTTGATGATTCTTGTCAAGAAACAAGGGTTGAACACTAGTGCCTCTTAGGGGTAAATGGAGTCAATATGGGGGGCTCCTAAGGCTGCAAATAAATGATGATACACAAAAGTCTAAGAGGGAAAAAGTCTAGGAGGAGTAGCAACTTAAGTCCTCCTAGATTTTGACCTTAGGAGACAAAGTACTAGTGTGTAGGCACTTCTAGGCCCTAGCGCCTTGCTCTCCTTAATGTTTCTATGGAGTAGAACTTATGCAACAATAACCAAATGCAAACCTATAGAGTTCTAGCAATTTAGGGCTCTATGGTTTCACTAGTTACTAGATCAGTTTAGTGAAAGCTTGGCAAATAAAAAGTAAGAAAGTAACAAATTAAGTTTCTTACTTCAAGCATTAAATACATCATGCAATTTCATAATCTTGTATGAGCAATTAAAACCATACCTTAAACCATTCAATAGATGACAAAATGCAGATTCTACTTGCACTAAGAATAATCACGAGTATACCATGCAAGATCACCATAAAAACTCCAAAAATTGATCCAAGTTGAAAATACAAGCCTTAAACAAGAGTGGTGCCTCACAATTTCAGGTAATAACCCTAATAGGGCGCAAATTTCAGACCTCTTGTCTCCAAGGACAAGTTATGATAAAAATAAGTGTCACTTTCTATTTATTTATACCAAATCAGGCCCCTAAATTAATTTAATTTCAAAATTGTTGGGCATACCTGGTCAATTTGTTACAAAAATTTAATTCTAACCAAATTAAATAAATTTGCATCTAAAATCTCTTTCAAGGGTGACGTCATGCCCCTCTAAGGTAACGTTGAGCCCCATATGTGGAGCGTTAAGAAAGGAAAGTGGAACGCTTGGCCTCCAGAGGCCTAAAATGATGCCCACACGTGCCACAAGCCTCACAAATTCCTCCAAAGATGAAACCCTAGCTCTTGATGACGTCTAGGGATATCATGGTGACGTCTAGGCCTCCCAAGGCAATCGTCCAAGTGAATGAAAGTAGGGATCGTTCGTCTAAGGCCTGCCAGAGTGCCTCCAAAGGCAACGTCCTTCCTTCATTCAGTGAAAACCTGAACAATCTCTTCTTACCCCTGACCGGGGTTTCAACATCCATCTGTGGGTTTTGATCCCCCATGAAGGTCCGAGCTAATCATTCCCTCATGTGTACCTGTCCACCGAGCAAGGTCCTGCAACTACAACAAGTATGCCCTCCAAGGATTCATAAGTCACAAGGATCATAGCATGCAAATCACATCTAATAATTAAATTACTCGAACAAGTGCATCAAACCCCCCTTAACCCAAAATAAATGCTCAAAGACGTTATGTAATTTGAAAAGTTAGTTTTGGAGAGGGTCTCATGGTGTCCTATTGGGATAACCTCTCTTAAGTTTGGGGTGTTTCCCAGGTGGACTCTAGTCCAAGTCATGTAAGTGTATGAGGTGGCATGGGGTGCATGTGATAACATGGAAATGTAGAGTCTTACCCGTGGGTGCCTTTGTGGAGGGTGAGCTGCACCTTGTCATGAATGCAATTGTTTCATAGCCCATTCATTGCCTTTTAATCTTAGCTTTATTTCTTTTGATCTTTTCCTCTTGTGCTTCAAGGAAATAGTTGAGGGCCACTGTCCTAGCTTGATGGCCAGAGGTAACAACATTATCCACAAACATTTGATGGAAATGAAAAGGTTGGCTCGTGATGAGACCTCCTTTCTCTTGTCTATGCCACCAAGAGCCACTACCTTGGCTTGGTGACCAGATAGGTGGTAGTGTCATACCGCTACATGCCCATGGTCATAGTAGGCCAGCTCATGATGAGACCTGCTATCCATCAACTAGTACCTTGAGTGTTTATGTTATCTTATGGGTCCTATTTTATTACTGAGAAGATTTTCACTGCTTTCTTAGGGATCCTTGGGCGAAGCATCTCGAAGGTTTCAACATTGGATTTATACTCTTGCAAGCTACTTTTACCCTCTGGGCCTTTAGCCCCTTCTTCCCACGAGGTAAGGTACGATGAATTTTCACAGATCCACCTAGTAGCAACCCATCCTAAAGGGAAATCAACTTCCTAGGGAAACATGTCACCCTTCTAGGTTTGAACGAGGCAAAGAGAATAATTTCCAAGCAAACTTCATGAAACGAAGAAGGATTCGATACAACATATTCAAGTGCTTCAAAAATTAGAGTGATACATACCATGCCACCTGGACTCATTACCTCATGGAGCAAAAATCACCGCTACTTTAGGACCATGCTGGTGTGATGGATATTGCTGCTGGTGATACATGGACTGCACTAAGGAAAAGAGGGGCCCTCCAAGGCCTTGCTCAAGTCATTTGTCTCTCGGTACTCCATGTCTAGAACCTATGGGCCTCGAGTCGTGATGTTGTTAGTTATCCCTAGGCTAGGGGATAACATGCCCCACCATAGATCAAGGATTCCTTTGAAATGCATTTTCATCTATTAGAGATTCTCAATACTCCTTTTGGAGGGAATGATCATAAATGTTAAGAACGATAAGGTTTTTTGTAAGTTATTCATAGAATAAGGTTGAGGAGATAGTTGAGTTTTGTAGGGAGTAGTACATTTTTTTTTTCATCTAGTGACCAAACCCCCAAAGCTTCCCACATGGCACAAAATTTCAAAATGCCACCATGGGAACCATTGGGTTAAAATCCTCCTAAAGTCCTCTACACCAGTCATAGTTTCTTAAAAGATTACTACATCTAGATTATTTTTGTATGCTACCCTCCCAATGGATATTTTCTTGTCAGGATATGCAACCCCCCTAATGCTCAAGGATATCGAGACAATTTCTTACGTCTAATAAAGGGATTCCCTACTTTAAGGGCCTCAATTATTGTCTTCTACTAGCCTTCCTGGATATCTTTATTTACTAATTGGTGAGCTAAACTCAAGAATGGCCTTCTACCTTGCATTGAATGTGAAGTGGATTTCATTGGTCTAGGGCCCAATGCCCCTCCAATCACAACATTTACTATTAAACTTCTTGTTGTGTAGTTCCAGTGGTATTTTTTCTTCAATGGGTACATAATCCTCATCAAAGGAATTAATTGTCTTAGTTCCTACTTCAAAGAACAAATTACCACCTCTCCTAGAGTATTTGAATTTCAATATTTGGACTTTGCACAAGTTCACCCTTGTCCCAAAACCATTGCATCTTTGGGAATCGATGATTTCAATACTTGGTTCGGATCTTGTCTCCTTATCTCCTAATCCCATAGAGCATTCAACTCCATTTTTCTTTTTAGGCATTGCTCCTTTCTTACCTTTCTTAACAAGTTGAATTCTATCCACAAGCAATTTCTCCTCACATTTCTTTGGAGTACATTTTTCTCTCCCTTGTGGCCAAAGATCCATCTTCATCCCTTGATCAATATTGAGGCCCTCTGTATTGCAAAAGAGGGATTTCTTCTCCATGGAAAATTGATTTGATGGAAGATTCAATCAACCATAGTTTGAGTGGAGTTCTCATTGGCATCTTAATTAACCGTTTTCCTTTTTCTTCCTTTGGTCATTGAAGGGCTATTTACAATGTCCTTTTAGGTTGATCAATGTCACCTTCCAACTTTCTTTAACAGACATGATTGCTGACCAAAATGTAAATCAAGGGATTTTCTCATGAATGCATTTGTTAACATCCTTTTCAGACTAAGAGCATAGGTAGAGAACTTTAAGGGAATTGATTAATAGAGATGCTTGTCTTTGTAATTCTGTTTGCATTGTGTAACACCAATCAAGTCTTGTTTTTGTTCATGGAACCACCCTTAAATAAGGTCTAGAGAATACCAACCCCAAGTATTTGTAAGACAATATTATTTCTAGTTACCCTTTAAATGTTAATTATGGATGTTTTCTTCATACACAAAATGAATACCATAATCTCCCTTTTTGAGGTTGACTTGTAATATGTGATCATCATAGATGAATCAAGAGTATCAATTTGATTTTGAAGAACCAAAATTATGTAAGATAATAAAATGACATCGTTGAGTCATGATGGTAATGCAAATATAAAAAAGAAGTCAACCACCTATCTCTCTCAATGTTTTTGAGAGAGAATAAAATGAAACTGTCGAGAAACTCCATGATGGTATTGCAAATCTCAAAGAGAAGTCAACAACCTATCTCTCCCAAAGTTTTTGAAATGATGCTTCTTGTTAATGAGCAGACTAGATTTGATATCCAATCATATCGTGCATATTTTTGTTGTTGTCTCTTTTGGCATGAGCATGTCCAATAATTTAGAATGACCAAAAAGTTTGAGCCCATGAAACATCAGATGTCTTGGAATTATATCAATGGCCTTATGGAAGTACCCAAAGCAATGGAAAACTTTATATTTTTTAGCCTTTGAATTCTTGATAATGGATGCAAGAGTACATTGTGATCAAAAGATTGGTGATTCTTTTTGAAACATGCTTAGTGTTTAGCTAGCTCATGGCTTCTTTGTTTTTTCCCATTTGGTAATATAACCATAAAAGCTATGGTGAACAACTTACCTAGTGTGTTTGATCATGATGTTTTGATAAATTTTATACCTCATTCTTATCTTTCGAATCGAAGATAAATTATCCATGACATCTAGGAAAGGGAGAGCCAAAATATATGATGTAGTGAAAAATATTTGCAATATGAATTGCAAGGACAAAGGTCGATCATTGTTTGTGAAAATCAACTTTGAACTTCTTCTTTTTATCTTGGGATTTGTTA
>WSFP011573367.1:0-10696 GCA_009831015.1 Picea engelmannii
CAGTCTGCACTGGTGGTATTTATATTTTATTAATTGACCTGCATACATACAAGTATATCAACAGGCTCCTGGCCTTCAACACTTAGGCTCCCTGGCCTAACAAAACTCATAAGCCTACAGCTTATACAAAACTTGGCTCACCAACCTATAGAGCATATTTACAATTCTCTGCATATAACATGATCTGTAACGGGGCTCGGCCTTGGGGACACTACAGGGACATTCTTAAATCTTCCTACCAAGGAAATGACAAGGTCAAAACAGTTAAACTGCAGACCTTGAGGACACTATTCAAGACTTTAAGAATGACAGAGTCCGAAAATGTCGATCAGTTCATGACCCGACTCATGGGAATTGTGAACCAGATCAGACTGACTGGTGAAACCATCACTGATCAACGAATTGTTGAGAAAATTCTCAGAAGTTTACCAAAGAAATTTGAAATGGTTGTAACAACAATCCTTGAATCCAAGGATCTGTCAAGATTTTCAACAGATGAATTAATTGGCTCTCTCGTGACACATGAGACTATACTACATCTCACAGATGAGTCAATCTCCAATGCCTTCAAAACTCAATTCTCCTTCAGCAAAGTGAGATGCAGAGGAAGAAGTAGAGGTCACCAAGGAAGAGAGAACAATCAAAGTAACAAACAACAATATCAGAATCAAAATTTCCAAGGTCAAAGACAACAACAGCGAAATCAATATCAAAATTTCTAGCCTCAAAGAGGCAGAGGGAGAAGGTCAAATGACAAATCAAGCATACAATGCTATTACTGTAAAAAATATGGGCACTATGAATCTGAATGCAAGAAGAAGCAAGCAGATCAGCTCTCAGGCAGAGCACATGTGTCAAATCAAACGGGAGATACCTCAAGAGGTATGTTTCTCTCATGCCACAAGACTGAACAACAACCTAAAGATCTTTGGTTGTTGGACAGTGGATGCATCAATCACATGACAGGTAACAAAGATTTACTTTCATGCATTGATTCTTCAATCTCATCTGATATTACACTTGGAAATGATTATTTAGTCAAAGTTCAAGGAAAAGGAACTGTTCCTATTCTTACTAAACAGAATGTAAAGAAAGACATAAACAATGTCTATCATGTCCCAGATCTGAAACATAACTTGTTAAGTGTAGGAAAGCTCATTGAACATGGCTATAAGGTACTTTTTGTGGGAGCATCTCGCAAAATATATGACAAATACCCCAGCAGAAAATTGATTTCTGAAATTCATATGACTCCGAATAGGATGTTTCCCCTTACCCTCAGAACTGCAAATCTGAGTCAACCTTATGCACAAATCATAGATGATTTTAAGGATGGAAATTTATTTTAAAATTTAGAAACCTTGGCGAATCTTACTAATCTTTCATATGCCTACTATAAATGTTTGGCGATATTTTTGTAAAAATATTCAAATTTCTAAGGATTTTATATAGTTTTTATAATTTTTTGGCGATTTTTAAGGTAAAATAATTTTATCCTATAAAATTTGGGCGAATCGTTTTTAAAATAGCGAATCTCGTTTTTGGAAAAACCATGGAAAAATAGCCCATGAGCGAAATTTAGCCCCTAAAATCATCCATGGAACAAAGTGCATCAACCATGAATGAAACAATGGTTTGGCATACTAGATTTGGACATCTACCATTTCAGAGTCTAAGTCTTCTTCAGAAGAACTCCATGGTCAAAGGTCTACCTATATTTAAAGAGTAAATTCTCCCATGTGAGTCTTGCATACTTGGAAAACATAAGAGAACTAGTTTTCCACGGTCTTCCAACCAAGCCAAACAACATCTTGAACTTGTTCACACTGACCTATGTGGACCAATGCAAACCGATTCAATAGGTGGTAGTTTTTACTTTCTAATGTTTACTGATGATTTCAGCAGAAAAATGTGGATCTATTTTCTCAGACACAAGTCTGAAACTTTTGCAAAATTCAAATAATTCGAAGCAGAAGCTGAAAAACAGAGTGGCAAATATATCAAAGCACTTAGGTCATATGGAGGAGGAGAATACAACTCCAGAGAATTTGCAAATTTCTGCAAATCTCAAGGCATCATCATGCAAGCAACAACAAGGTATACTCCACAGCAGAATGGAGTGGCTGAAAGGAAAAATCAGACCATAATGAATATGGCAAGAACACTTCTCAAAGAGAAAAGTTTGTCAAACAAGTTTTGGGCTGAAGCAGTAGCATGCTCAGTTTATCTTTTGAACAGGTCACCAACCACAAGTCAAAAGATGAAAGTTCCCCAAGAAGCATGGAGCGGGACAAAGCTAAATGTAGTGCATCTAAGGACATTTGGATGCATAGCATATGCTCATATACCCTCAGAATTCAGGAAGAAATTGGATGACAGAAGTGAGAAATGTATTTTCACTGGATATAGTGAAACATCTAAAGCCTACAGGCTTTACAATCCAATCACCAATAAATTAATTCTCAGCAGAGATGTAAAATTTCTGGAAAACCAATTCTAGAATGATTCCGAAAATCAGCAAATGGATAGTCAAAATCCATTGCTACCAAGTTCTGAAAATGCAGAAATTTCAGGACAGAAAGTACCACAAACCATTCTTCCAAGATTGCAGGTACAAGGACAACCAGATATCTCACAGGATAACTCAACTTCCAGCAGAGAATCATTCTTTGAACCACAAAATCAGAGAACTCGAAGCTTGAGAGAAATCCATCAGCAGTTGGATGACTTTGAACAACACAACCTTTTTTCTTTAATGTCATGTCAACCTACATCCTTTAAGGAAGCAGCTAAGGAGCCACATTGGGTTCAAGCCATGAACCAAGAAATTGAATCCATTGAGAAGAACAAGACATGGGATCTTGTTGATTTGCCAACTCACAAGAAGAGTATTGGTGTCAAGTGGGTTTACAAATCTAAACTCAATGAAAAAGGGCCGATTGAAAAACACAAGGCAAGACTTGTTGCCAAAGGATTCTCACAACATCCAGGTACTAATTATGGTGAAACTTTTTCTCCAGTAGCAAGGTTAGACACTGTCACAACTCTATTGGCCATAGAAACCCAACACAAATGGAAAGTATACCAAATGGATGTCAAGTCAGCATTCTTGAATGGTTTCTTAGAAGAAGAAGTATATGTCGATCAACCACCTGGATTTGAAGTCCAAGAGCACCCAGCCAAAGTATATCGGTTGAAGAAAGCCTTGTATGGCTTAAAGCAAGCTCCAAGATCTTGGTACAGCAGAATTGACACTTATCTGATCAACAGTGGTTTCAGTAGAAGCCAAAATGAGCCAACTCTTTACACCAAAATAGATCAGCATGGTAAAATTTTGATTGTATTTTTATATGTTGATGACATGATCTATACAGGAAATCTAGAGCTAACAGATTTCAAACATGCCATGCAATCTGAGTTTGAGATGACAGATCTTGGCATCATGAAATATTTTTTAGGGATTGAGGTTAATCAATCAGCCAAAGGCACTTTTGTCTGTCAGCAAAAGTATGCAGCAGACATTCTCAAAAGGTTTCGCATGGAAGAATGCAATCCAGCAGAAACCCCCATACCATTAGGCACAAAATTAAGCAAGAATGATGAAGGACCTATAGTGGACTCTACTTTATACAAAATCTTAGTAGGCAGTTTGTTGTATCTTACAACAACTTGGCCAGACATCATGTATCCATCCAGTCTTGTTTTCAGATTCATGGAATCACCCAAAGATTCGCACTGGAAAATGGAAAAACGAATTTTGAGATATGTAGCAGGAACACTACATTTTGGCTTATGGTACACTAAATCTGATAGTAATCAACTTTTTGGTTACACAGACAGTGATTTTGCAGGCAGTCTAGATGACAGGAAAAGCACATTTGGACATGTTTTTCAACTAGGCACGAACCTAATCTCATGGGCATCAAAGAAGAAGCCAATTGTTTTAATATCTTCTGCAGAGGCAGAGTATGTCGCTGCTACCTCATCTTCTTGTCAAGCTGTATGGCTGAGAAGATTATTGAGAGATATGTCACATACAGAAAAGGATCCAACTCCTATTTTCTGTGACAATACATCAACAATTGCTTTATCTAAAAACCATGTGTTTCACAAAAAGAGAAAACACATTGGCACTCGTTTTCATTTCATACGCGAGTTAGTCAATAATGGTGACATTGCACTACAATTCTGTGGTTCTAGAGATCAGCTTGCTGATATTTTTACAAAGCCACTAGGAAAGTCAGTTTTTTATTTTCAGAGACAGCACTTAGGCATAATCAGTGCTGATGATTGTAACTGTTGAGTCTAAGAGGGAGTGTTAAATATATTGTACCCTCAACAGTCTGACTGTACACTTCCAGCTGTACTGGAAAGTTGTACTTTCTATTTTTGTCTTGCCTAAGCCTATTTAGCTCAGCTATTTCCCATTGCATTGTACTTCTTGTAATCTCTTCACTTCTTCTTACATTCCAATATACTGTTCTATTGTTTTCTCTCTGCATTTATCTTTGCTTCACAATTTATCACATGAAACACTGCTACTGGTCTAACACATGTAAAATGCTAAAACATGTATGTGCATTGCCCTTTAATCTCCAATTACGTCACTACTCACAACCAATAGATTTCCCTATCATGATTCGCATGGGAACCATTATGACGAGTACCATGAAAATCTATGAACATGTAGAGAAGAACAATCCTTTTTCCTTGGCACAAACCAATCATAAAAATGCCTCCTTATCTCTCCGTCATGTACTCTTCAACTAATGAATTCACACACACACAAACTAACAACAATTTTTGCCAAATATTTCCTCATAAGGAAAAGACCAAAAAAGTCCAATCCAACCATATTCAAGAGCCATCTATAGTCTATGGTTGTTCCTCTTGATATAAGACCCCAACACCCCAAAAAAAGTTTAATCTAGAAAATCTATGTAGGTTTCACTGCCTGAATTTACCAGAGATGTTTTTAGCAAAATGAAAATCACACAGACTAGAAGCACAATCAAGCGTCTCCACTAATGAACCTCACATGATGGATATTTACGTGGAATTTCCTAGAAACCCAAACCATTAGTGGAATTTGGGACAAAAACCATAGCATACAAAATGCACACACAAAGTAGTATTGTCTTACACATTTCAACTTAACTACATCACATTTATATAGTTGCTTTCAGTTTCAACGGATTCCTAACATGGAGATAGTGGTTGAGATAATTTCTCAACAACCTCCAACAAATAGTGGTTGATATCTAGTGATCTAATTACTAGATATTTTCAGCAGTCAATCATATAACTTACCTTCTTTAAACACATCTACAACAATATACACAAGGATAACCTGTAATTGATGATCTTGAAGCACCGAAGTACAACAAGAATATCTAGCTTTTAATAGACAGGTAAACATACTCAACTAGTTAATATGTTCTTACATGGCACCTAAGTACAAAAAAGTAAATATAACTCTAATACACATCACAATAAATCTGAAGTCTATGGGATCCAGTAGCCATCAACAAATAATTTGTGGACTCCTCATGGCATTTAAATTGGTCCCTATTTATGAATTGATCATCTTCACGTCTGTCCGCACAAATTCTGCAAGAAGGTAGGTTGAGAATCAAACTCGAGATCCATACTTGTATTTTTGTTTCATCAATCTCGTGTGCACATCGATCTTCTCGGAGTTCCACACCAAATCACACTTGCATAAATATGCCTAGAATCAAAGTCTCTTTCTTGCAACACCTGGCCAAAGACACGCAACCTTGACATGGGCAACGAAGGATCCTCAACTCATTGCAGTAGCTCCTTCCTCACGAGATTACACACATAAGATCACTGTTGTAACTCTCTTTTATGCAATGCCTCTCTTACACACAGTGGAATTAACACTCTCAAACACACACATAAATAAACTCTTATCTCCTACATATTTACAAAGAATCATCAATCATAGTTCTCACATCTTCTTGGCCCTCCCACAAAGGAGTCAGGCCAGAACTTTCTTTGATACCATAATGGAATTTGGGACAACAGCCATAACATAAAAAATGCACACAGAAAGTAGTATTGTATTACACATTTCAACTTAGATACATCACATTTATATAGTTGCTTTTAGATCTAACAGATTCCTAACATGGATACTGCGGTTGAGATAATCTCTCAACAACCTCCAACAAATCTGAAACCAATATCTAAAGTAAGCATTATTCTAATGCTCATGGAAGCATTACTTCCAATAAACATCACTTCTCATGCAATTTTACATAACATATCCACAAATTGATCAATTACTTATGCAATTGGTAGTTTTCTTGATATAGATCTCATCAAGTCTAAGCAAGCACCTCATGAGAACTTTGTTGTGAATTTTCTAGTTGTAGTCACAACCAAAGAAGTCCATAAAACTGGATCATCTATAGGGGATTTGTTGCATTGAAAGAATCTTTATAGTATGAGCGAGATGTGTAATTCCTTTCCTCCACAACATGGAGTTGATAGTGACATTTTAAAAAACAAATCAATACGCTTAAGTAAAATAAGTAGATTGCAGAAGAGAAAACATATATTGTTTCTTCACCTATGATGGTGCCTGCACAATTCCCCCTCAATCCCAGAGAGAATAGGTTGGTGGAACAGATTCAACCCCACCAGCAATAAGTTCATGACAATCTTCCACAAACCAAACAACACAACTTCTCCAATAAGGCACAGAACTCACCAAGATTCAGATTCAGAAAATGCTTCACCCTCTTCCCCGAGAGTTCAACGCAATGGAGACCATTGCTTCTTAAGAGGGGATACTTGATCCAGGTGGATGTTGGTGGCTACCCACATGTTCCAAATTCCAATTGGCTCATCTTCACGGTCTTCAGTTCAACATATTTCTCTATAATGGGGACATTTCTTTGTAATTGTGGATTTTGAAATTACAGGGTTGTCCTGAATCCCTACACAACATCCAGGTGTATATTGGTGGTTGCCCACCTATTCCATCTAACTTATTTTAGAGGTTTCCATGTCAGTACATCTTTCTATAATTTCATAGTCGTTTTGGGGCTCTAAACAGTGTTTTCTTGGCTTTTCAGAGTCAAATTGTATGACGACACAATGTGTAGTTCTCAAAAAGACCCTTCCAAGTAGCTATCACACACCTAAAACATAGATTGTATGCAGAAGTTAATTTACTAACTTACCCCAACGGGCCCCCCATGACTTTTGGTGCTTCATCTCCTAAGGTTAGGTTTTTAGATGTCTAGGGTTTTGGCATTCATGTTTACCATAAAAAGGCCTTTAGAGCTTCATTGTAATGATCTTCTTGCGAATGAGTGTAGCTGTCACATCTCTTCTCGAAGATAAAGATGTCACCATTCTAGGTAGTTTTGCACTATATTTTTACAGTCTCTATACATTTATTTCATTAATAGAAATCATGTATTGCAGTACTTCTCCATTTCTGACAATTTATAGATGTATTTCATTGTAATATCTCTTCTTTCATTTCATTCTGAAAATAATCTGGATCATCTAACCTTCATGAATGGTGCCTCTATATGGATTTGTAACCATGTTGCATTTTTGTGGTGGTCTCATGCTCTACGCCTAACAGTCTCATGCTCTACTCCTAACAAAGCATATCAATATTGGTAGCACAAGTTCCAACAATGCCACCTATTATCATAACCACAAATCTACACTCAAAACACGTATCAATGCTATGAGTATCCAACAAGATGACACGAGGACACTATGATCTACCCACTCCAACAGTGGAGATCTATCTATCATCTTAAATCAAATCTAAGGCTATGCAAACTATTTGAGACAATCTATCATGCGTGATCCGATTGCCATTGCCAGTTCTTCTTAGACCTTCAAAGCACCACACTCTACAACACAAATAATATTTAAATCTAGTAAATAACATAGTTACCAACCGATAATCTTTAAATCTAGTCAACAACATAGTTACGAAGTTTGAATAGTTGGATACGGTACCCAAAAAATCGAGTATCAAATTTCCAACAACGTGCTTAATTAAAATTTGCAATATTTACAATTGTATTTCAACATACAAATATCATTGAAGTAGTAGTTCCTCTGTCACTTCAAGAATTAAAATGACAAGAGACACTTCCTACCCTTTTTATTGATAATGGATCATCCAAGGAGGATATAAGAACAACTCATCATGCATTTCTTTCATGGTGGTGTGGAGCTATAATCTTCTAGTTAAATTATATTATCATTATTGTATTGGCTCAACTGAGTATATAATATTAATAAAGAGGTTCAAATACCTTATATCTCCTTCCTTCACTCATCCTCTTCTTATTTCTTATTTATGAGAGAATAGAGGCTCAAATCTACCTGTCCCACGACTACAAAACTATCAAAGTGTAGTGGCAGGCCAAGGATACTTCAATTCAAAATGTTTCTCGAATAGGAAGTTCAAGGTGATTAGAGTGATGTTAGCTGAAGAATGTAAACAAATGCAAGGGTCAAGGCGATTAGAGTCACGACAGCCAAAGAATGTAAATAAATATGTGCTTCTTTTAATTCTCATTCTAGTTTCTCAGAGCCAACCTACACACAGATGCTTGATCAATCCCATTAGACAAGGGTTTGGTAATCTTATATCCAAATGAAATTTCAAGTTATATTGGAATCCAATTCTCCAACGAATCAAATTTGACTAATAATTCGTCCTAATCGAACAAATTTTTAAATTTTTGAATTTATTTCATCGATTCGACTGAATCTGGTAACTGTTGTCAATAGAGGCTCATACACCCATAATGCATCCAATACCGAACAACTTGCAGATAAAATATGCGAAACAAACAACACGGTGAGGCTATGCTCTCTTTTGTATCATTCAATGAATAATGATTACATCCTTATATAGGAAAAGACTCGACCGAGTTGGTTACATGCAAACCAAAGACAACTAGACTCTTAACTAAGAACTGACTCTTAATGTGCCTACAACTGACTCTCACAAATGAAGCTTATAACTGGTGTTTACAACTGGCACTTACAACTGGCGCTTACTCCATTATTTCCAAGTCTCCCCCTTAATGGAGAATGGATTGACTTCTACACCTAACATCTCCCTAAATAGTTCAAACTTAATCTTTCCAAGAGGCTTAGTGAAAATGTTAGCAACATTTTCACTAGTATTACAATACATAAGAGTTATTTCATTTGACTGCAACTTTTCTCGAATAAAATGAAACTGAGCTTCAACATGTTTTTTCCTTCCATGAAAAATCAGATTCTTTGCAATATTGATTGAACTTTGATTATCACATCTGATCATCGTAGGTTCCTTCCGTTCTTCTCCAACATCTTGAAGAAGTCTTCTTAACCAAACAACTTCACAAGTTGCTTCACATAAGGCTTTATATTATGATTTAGTAGAAGACAAAGATACAGTAGGCTGCTTTTTACTGCTCCATGAAACAACCCTAGATCCAATGCTGAACACATATCCAATGGTTGATCTTTGATCATCCAGATTGCCAGCCCAATCAGAATCTGAATAACCTGTCAACTCAACATCAGATGCATCAGTATATTTAATACCATAATCAAGTGTACCTTTTGGATACCTGAGTACTGCCTTTGCTGCATTCCAATGGCTTTCATGAGGTTTCACCATGAAATGACTTAACACACTCATAGAATATGAAATATTAGGTTTGGTTGTGGTGAGATAATTCAGACTACCCACCATCTGTCTATACACAGTGCCATTCACCTCCTTCGAACCATCATCACAAGAAAGTTTCACATTCTGCTGCATGGGAACAATGGAAGACTTACACTGATCCATTTTAAATCTCTTAAGTATTTCTCTGATATACTTACTCTGACAAACAAAAGTTTGGCCTTCATTTCTCCAAACTTCAAGACCTAGGGAGTAATGTAACCGACCAAGATCTTTCATTTCAAATACCTTTGATAACTGCTCCTTGATTTTATCAATTAACTTCTCTGCATTTCTTGTAATTATTAAATCATCAACATATAATGAAATCAATACTATATACCCTTGTTCATCAAATTTGGTATATAGATTTGGATCACTTTTTCTCCTCATAAAACCCTGTTGAAGAAAGAAAGAGTCTATCCTTTCATACCATGACCTAGGTGCCTGTTTTAGTCCATACAATGCTTTCTTTAACTTACACACTAAGTGTTCTTGCCCCTTTTCAACAAACCCTTCAAGTTGAGTAACGTAAACCTCTTCCTTTAACTCACCATTCAAAAATGGGGATTTAACATCTAACTGATGTAGCTTCCAATGGTACTTTGTAGCTAAAGCAATTAACATTATGATAATATTCAATTTAGCTACCAGTGCAAATGTTTCAGCATAATCAATACCTTATGTTTGTGAATACCCCTTTGCCACCAGTCTAGCCTTATACTTATCTATAGTACCATCTGATTTAAACTTGGGCTTGTATATACATTTGCATCCAATGGGCTTCTTATGTTTAGGCAATTCAGTCAATTCCCAAGTATTGTTTTTCATTACAGATTCATATTCTTCCTCCATTGCATTTCGCCATTCATCATGTTCATTAGCTTCATCAAAACTCATGGGTTCTATGACATTTGAAATGCTACTCATTAGGGCATAGTCTTTATACCTCTCAGGAAGCCGAAT
>WSFP011573370.1:0-10696 GCA_009831015.1 Picea engelmannii
AACATTAATTAAGGGATAAGACTATTAAAGAGACATAAATGTATGGATAAGGTTTGGTGAGGAGTGAAGGTTCGGGACGGTGAAGGAGGCATAAGGGAGGAGGAGGATGGATTTTTAGGGGATTATTTCTCATTCATGCAGTTTACGAGAGGAGATTTTTGGGAGCTTTGAGACAGGGAGAGAACAGTGAGATTTACAGTGGACACCGGGGCTGAGGGGTTTTGGGCTCGGAGGGCTAGGACGTCCGTAGATGTCCTAGGTCCAGGCGTACTGGTCGGTAGGGTGGCCGGTTTTGGGGGTGTTCAAGCGAAGGTTCACGCTGCTGCAGATAGTAGAAGGTTCAAGCTGCCGCAGATAGTAGCATCAGTGACAGGTATTTAAACTTAAATTGTGAAGTGTTTACTTAAATTTAATATTTTTTTTGCCAAATTTTATTTACGCAAGTATGCACATAGCCTTGCAAATTATGAAAAAAATTTACTTCTTAAGAGCTTACTGAAATTAAGTAAATTGGTACAGAAATTAAGTAAATTAGTAGATATATAGTGTCTTTTCAATTCTGGTCACTACACAATTCCAACTTCATCTAGCTACTCCTCAAACTGAAATTCTTCTTCATTCTTCACAATTGCATCCCTCCGGCAGTCTTCTTCTATCTCTGGATTGTCTAACCAATCCTCCAACATATTCAACTCTTACTCCCACTGAGTGAGCATATTATCTGAATTCTCCTCTTCTTCCATCTCCTGGGTAGATGTCAATTTCTTCTCCTTCTCCTCTTTCATGGTAGTCTTGGTTGGCTATTTATCCTCTGTTGCACCTTCAATATGTGCATTGGCTTCTGTTGGGTTTCTTGGAAGGAATATACTTATTCCTCCAATGATAAGAATGTGTCTTTGATCCTCCTCCTCTGTCAGCATTTCTTGTTGATATGAACTCTCCTCTAAGTTCATGAGACTCTCAGACAGTCTCATCTCCATTTCTATCAACACTCCTTGATGATCTAAACTCCTTTCTAAGCTCCTAAGACTTTTATATAGTCTCATATCCTCCTTCTTTCCCACCTGGCAACCTGAGGTTCCACTCCTTCCCTCCAGGAAATCTATGAGATATTTGACTGATCTCATCTCATTTCCCTCCTAGCAATATGAAATTTCACTTATTCCCTCATGGCAGTTTATGAGATCTCTACTTGATCTCTCTTCATTTCCCTCCTATAAATTTGAAACTTCATCACTGAGTTTCCTTCCAACCTCTGGTTCAAAAATGTAAACCATCTCCTCCTCTATGGAAATCAGGGTTTCAACATGCCTCAACCACCTCCTCAAATTATTCTTCTGCCTTCTGGCAATCAACTGTTGGATAGGCCACTTTTCCTTCTGCTTCATGGGCCATTCATACCTCCAACTTCCTCTCATTTCCTGCTACATCTTCAACATTATCCTGTCAAGCTCTGCTATAATCTCTTTGAGCTCCTTATCCCTCTGCTCTTTGCTCACTTGTTGGAGGCCTCCTTGAGCTTTCTGCATGGCCTTCAGTAGCCATCTTTCACCTTTGTTTTCAAGAACGCAATTGGTTCTTCTCCTTCATCCCACCTAGTTTTCTATTGTTTGTTGGACACATTGAAACACTCTTCATGGAGCATCAATACTATGTCTTCTCCTTCTCCTTTTCATGTTGTCTACAGACATAAATTGGGCTCCGATACCACTTGATGTAGACCCCCTCCCTCACTTGGGGTCCACTCAACCTTCTGGTCTAGGATCGTTTAAATCAGGAGCTGAATCAGCTCTTCAGGCCTTGTTGAGCCCAAAAAATCCTTTACATAGGTCCTTTCATTCTATGTCCAGGTCCATGAATGAACCCATGGGCTCACACTAAGCCCCTTTACCTCTGAAATTTGATTTTGGGCCCTTAGCCCTTTTTATCGACAGAAATGGCATATGACCCTAGGCTATGACCGAGTGCCAAGACAAAAGGTTATAATTCAAGCTTCACCCTCTGGTGATTTCTTCTTCACTCTAACGCACAATCTTTTCCAAGTGACAAACGTCGAAAAAGCACTTGTGTCCATGTATAAAATTGACGGACCTCAATCTCCGACCGATGGATGGTATGGATCTATTCCATTTAGGCTTTAGTGATTTCTGACCACATATAAGACGCATAACATTCGCAAAGTGTCAATCACCAAAAACGTCAGATGGGACGACTCTGGCGCTCCCCATATCAACGACTCTATGCCTTTTTTGCACCTCAGGCTTCAGCGGTTTTTCCCCAACGTTTTTCCAAAAACTTCCATAATCATCGAATCAACAAACACACCCAAATGTTAAATCGACGACTCTCAAGCCTTGACAAATCAACAATTCATATCTCTCATTTCCGGGCTTTGACGAATTTTCTTGATCGCACCCAACGCACACAACCCTTGAAAATTTCCAATCATCTAGAAACAGATTGAACAATTCCTAATTTCCCATCAAATCGATGGATCTCTACCTCTTTCACACTCTGGGCTTCGACGATTTCTTCACAACACCTTCTCAACAAATCTTCCTAATCACCGAAACGTTGAAGGGGTTTCTCCTTTTGCCACGTGTCCCCTTCTTGATCAACGGCTAGGATGCCTTTTGGGACTTTGATGATTTTTTCTCCCTATCTACACAACAATGTAGATTCTTCAAAGTTACACATCCCCAATCTCTGAATCTTTCATCAAGCGTCCTTCTCCAATGGACGACTAGGATTGACTCCAGACTTCAGGCCTTCGTAAGTCCTCAACAATGTTGCACTCATTTTTCTCCAGAGTGTCGGACCTCTGGATCTGATGCCACCTGTCCTATCTTGGATCAACGACCCATAACACTGCAGGCCTTCGGGCTTCAGAGGTTTTCATTATACCACACCCTAATTCTTCTGGAGTGTCTATCCTCTGGAATGTTGGATCTCCTGCCACGTGTCCCTCGCAACGAACGACTGAGCTATTATCTGATTTTCGGAGCTTCAACGACTCTCCATCCCTATGCAATTCTTCTCACTTTCCTCTCGAGTGCTAACTCTCTGGACTTCACAATATGTTGCAACATGTCCACTGCTTTAGACGGCCCGGATGAGCTCCAACCTTCGAGTCTCTGGGTATTCTCACTCTATGCACCATGTTTCCTTCAGAGTGTCATACCTCCATAGTACTAGATTCGTTGACACTTGTCCAATGAAATAAACGGTGGAGATCTACTCCACTATTTGGAGCTTCGGGAGCCCTGAAAACTCCTGCCACTACACTACCTTCCTCCCGGACAGTCAACCTTCCAGACTCCAGGATATAATGAAACATGTACTATCTCTTCAACGGTGAGGATCTGCTCTGGCTCCCAACCCTTCGAGAGTTCTCACCTTGCCTTAACCTTATTCCTCTGGGGTGTTATGCCTCCGAACCTATGGATTTGCTGACACGTGTCCCTTCCAAATGGATGGTAGAGATGGAATCTGACTCTTTGAAGCTTTGTGAGTCCCCTATACTTCATGCTTTTGTTCTTTCGAATAGTCATACCTCTAGAATATTCCTAATCTTCTAACACATGTCCTTTGGAAATGGACGGTCCAGATTCACTTCGGCTCCCCATGACTTCGGGAGTCCGCTTCTCCTCTAAAAACAAGTATGAAAAATCTCCAGAAATTCAGAGTACAAAGAATTCTCAAGGTTAAACCCAGGAAAAATTAACTAGATACGACGGTTGTCGATCCATGCGCTCAGATCCAATAGTTGGGATTTTTTCTCCTCCGTGCGCACTCCCCTTTTGTTCTGGACTCTGATCTGATGGACCAAATTTCTTCTAAAAAATAATCGAATGATAGTTGTAGCTCCTCATATGTTGACTACGCTTTCCTTTCAATAAAGGAATTTTCAATAAACTTCAAAGGCTCGGCCTTTTCTCGCGCTACACCTCTTTATCTTGAAATGCTTTAAAAATTCAAAGGGGCTCGGCCCTTTGAATGTTTCTCTCCTGCAGGTTTTTTGTTGGCCTCTACTTATGTTCTTGGGAAAATGCTACTCCTCCTGAGCTTTTGGTTTGAATTAGGCTCACTTGTGCTCACCTTGTTCTTCCTCCACAACCTGAACCTTAAAGGGTTCTCAATATTTGCACTCCTTACAGAGTCATCGTGCACAATGGAACTATCTCTCATGAGCTTTGGTTTGCTCAAATCTCTAAAGGTATCGACCATTTTCCCCCTTAACAAATCCTTCTTCCCTCCTGACAGTATAGACGCTCTTTCTCCTGATCTTTTGTGGACTTGAAGCCACTCGACCTCAGGCACACTCCTTGTGCTCTCTCCTTGAATTTGAATAACACTTAACAAAGTGTTTCCCCTGTGCACTCTTTTCACTCCGAGTTTCTAAAAGACTTATACTTAAGACTTTGTCCAAAATTATTCTTGTGCACTCCTTGAAGAGCCCTCAGAGTATTCAGTAACTGTGGTAAATTTTCTTCAAAGTGTTCAACAACTCTGATAAGACTTCCCTAGCACTACTCCTTCTAAGCTTCAGAATGAATTTCTCTGATGTGCCCACCTGACACGATCTTCTCTGAACTCGAGACATAGTTCAAGTGGCATAATCTTCATTAAAAGCATACGTTACATTCCAACTTGTTAAAAACAATTTATGGCCACGCGATGTGGACTTCAGCTGTCAATCATTTGAGTTCCTTATTTACTCTACGCACACTCACTAGTACATTTGGGTCAAATTCCGATGGCGCGTTCGACGCAATTTCCACTTTATATTTTCGGTAGAACGATAAACAATGGACCCCCTCAAACTTTGTTTCACATGATGTCGATTTCCCGACGCCATAGATATCGTCTTTGTTGCGGCATTTCATGCAGACACGTGTCGTCTCAAATTTGACTATCCAAACCCCATATAGTCGTCACTACAACGACGCAAGAGACATCGAAATTCCGATGTCCCATTTCATCGGTCTCCACTATGTGGACACCATGGAAGCAATGCTTGGAACATCACAATACTAGCGCCAGTTAATGTCGCTATGCCGACATGTATGCAATCTCGCTTGTGACGTGAACGTCATGGGATTTTTTATGTGTATGCAATCTCGCTTGTGACGTGAATGCCATGGGAGCGATGTTATAGAAGTCGAAACATCGACGGATGGTAACGTCGATTGAGCGACAGTAAGCTATATATCAACAATGTGGACTCCATGGGAGCGACGTTATGGACGTCGTAATACCGACGACTTGTAGGTGTTTTTAAAAAATGACAATTTGTTTTTCCTACGTCCATAATCTCTTTAAATTTTTCCTATTTATCCTAAAGAATAAAAATTATTCATCCCTGAGAATTAATACTATTCTATCCATGATATTTACCTTAGTTGGTTCTTTTATTATAGACAATCATGATAGATATTTGGTGCCCAACAGTAATACCTTAAAATACTCTAGGTTTCTCAGGCTATGGTTCGAGATTCTGGTGTTTGGTTGATGACCTTCCTTAATTTAAAAGTTTTCCTCATGAAGACCTAAATGAGCACATCAAAACCTTCATGGACTATTGTCTCTTGAAGGAAACCTTTGATAGTTCTCTTATGGTATGTGTCTTTCCTCGCACACTTCATGGGAAGGCCATTGAATGGTTTAATTTTCTTCATGATCATTCCATCTTTGGATGGAAGCATTCTTTTGACCTCTTTAAGGCAATATTCTAGGACCTAAGGCATAAATTTAGTCCTTCGTCAATCCTCCCATGGTGTGATTTTTTCAGTGAACACCTTGATCTTCATACCTATGATAAATTCGTAGATGCCAAAAAAACTTATATGATAAATAGATGAAAGAAACAATGGGAATAGGTTATTGAGAATTTTTTTTCAATGCATGAGCATCATAAAACCAAAGTCTATTCTTCAAGAAATCAAGAATCTAATCTTGATCTAGTTCATATTGTGATCAAGAGCTTGCACATGAATTTGTTATTGATGATTCTCTTTTTCATGATTCACATTTCAAATAGGACTTGTGTGATATTTCCCTTTTGATGAGACCATTTTCAAAGATAGTATTGATCAAATTAATAAGGTTTATATCCCTCATACCACCACTATGAATCCTCAACCCAATATCATCACCCCTGGTGTTAGTAGTCTTCCTCTCTATAGTCTACAGAGTGATATTTCACTTAGTAATGAGATTTGTGAAGAAAAAAATCCAAACATTCAGCAATGGAAATAACTCACAAAATTCTCTTCCCAATAGTATTTCAAATACAAAAATCTTCCACCATATAAAGATAAATCTAGATCTTGATGTAAACACTGGTAACTTTTAGTTTGATGATATGACAGATAATTTTTTTGAGCATGATTGATTTGGAAGCCTATTTTTTTATAATGAATATGAGCCTAAAAATCGGAAACCCAATCATGATCTCCTTGCTAACAAATATAACCATAAGATATCATAGTTCTATAATCAACCTTGTCCTAAATATGATAAATACTCTTGGTAGTCCAAAAAGAGTTTTGGACTCTTATTCAATTGATCATCGTGATTTTATTTATAATGATCCCTTAGGAACCTACCATTTGGATGAAATTTTCTTCCCAGAAGAAAGTAAGAAGATGCCTAAAGTTCCCAATGATGGATCTAATCAGCTTTGGGTTTCCCCCAAAGATAGTTTTCTAAAGACTGGTTCACACTTTTCATTAGCTAATTCAATACATCTTGATACCTTTTTGTTCAAGGAGGATGTTAAGGAAAGTATTTTTTAGCTTAAGATTATTTTGGTGGAAGCTCTAATTTTTGCAACCCCATCATAGCCAAAAAGCTCACTTCCTTTGACCTAAGTTCTCCTCTATTTTATGATGATTATATTGAGTCTTGCACTAAATACAGGAGATGCTCTAACCATGTTATTCTAATTGAGATAGATATCCATACTACTTAGCTTCCATCTTGTACCAATAAGAATAATGAGGTTTCATTTAAGGATAACAACGATGTTTATCTTGTCTTCCATTTCTTTTAAAAAGTGGGGAGGAAATATGATTTCCAATCTCATCCTTCATCACAGAATTTGGGATCCTTGGCTCAACCATTTTGATATTTTTAGGACAACAAGCATATTCCTCTTAAAATGGTTGATGCAGGAGCATCGCAAGCAAGCGCAAAGCGGAGGACAGTTGGATACACACCAGTGCGCATTTTGGAGATATTTTGAATTTGAAAAGATGAAACATTAATGTAATATCTGGAAGGGATATGATTTCATTTATGGTTTGGATATTGTAACGCAGATCTTGAGCGGTTTCTCTCATATGTCGATCATAGGAATTTAATGTAATCAATGTAAAGTTGTTGTAGGCTTTAATTCGATTAGATAGCTTGAGTTCTAGGAGGGAAAACTCAAGAAATCTCCCTCGCATGTATGGGATTGTATCATTATTCTCATTGTAGAAGTTAGAAGCTATAGAGTAAGAGAGAGTAGGAGAACAGAGCAGAAATTTGTAGAAATCGTATGAGAAGATAGTTGTTGCTATAGAGACCATGTACATAAGCACTTGAGTTAATATAAGAAGACTTTGATTCAGTTTCATGGTGTTGTTACGGTTATTGTTTACATCTATTGAATGGTATGTTTATAGTTTGCTTATATGCTTTGTTATACATTTGTTTCAATGCTTATGTTTATGATTTCATGTTGAATGTATGAAGTCTGTGAGAGGGAGAGTATGAGTTTCAATTGTTTCTCATCCTGAGAATTCCTGCAAGGAGTGCAACGAAGGTCCGCAACAAGTGTGTTGACAAGATTCTGAGTTTTACCTTGGAAAATCTCAGAAGGGATATCGTTGTTCTCATACCAGCAGAAGTTCAAGTATAGCATAGAGTCGTGCAAGGTGTGTGCAAGCTGGTTGAATTCTTAGACTTTTCCAACCAAGGAGTGGTTGAAGAATTTATTTCACAAGGAGTACGCAGAGGGGGAAGACATCAGATAGTCAGAGATTATCGTGAAGAAGGAGTGCGTGCAAGAATCCCTTAGAATATTAGAGTTTGAGGCAAGAACCAAGATCAGGAGGGATAGATACTTCAAAGAGTTCGAAGGTGAGAAAAGGGTCGAAGTCGCTTCGCAGAAGGAAATCTCAGGAAGGAGGAATGTCGTCAGATATGGATCAACAAGATTTGTTTATCTCATGTTTTGAATTTCGTCAATTCATGAGTGTGGAGAACGTTGTGGCTCAGAGTCAAGAGTCGCGAAGTCGTGATACGCAAAATGTAGACAAAATCTAGACCGTCAGATCATCGAAGGTTTGAGACCATTGATATGTGGAAAAGGAATATCGGTATTTCGACTATCGAGCAAAGGAAGAACGTTACATCACAAATCCTCGATACGTGAAATCCTGATGCGTGAAATTTGGGCCCCAGGTCATAGTCAGGGTCACATCGGTGAAGAGAAAGGGAGGATCTAAAGACCCGTCAGCCATTTTCGGGGTTTCGGGATTTGAAGGAGTCAGGGAAATCTACATCAGGAATCGCGAAGTCGTGAAACCTGAAATACCATTTTGGGTTAAGTTAGTGGTCACGTGGAAGTAGGGGTTTGCGCCTAGTGCTTGGTCATGTAGACGTAACTTCTAAGAAGGACCAATGGTTATAAGTATTGGAGATTCTAGCTGGGAATCAAAGAGCCATTTTGGCTTAGGGGAAGTTGAAGATCCAAAGACCGGGAGGTCAAGAAAAACCTGTTGAGGTAGGGGTGTTGCACCAGGTGGTATCAAAGAAAAAATCTTAAACTTCTGTAGCAGAGGGTAGATAAATAAAATACTCTGATACATCCCATCAAGTGGTTTATCAGAGCTCAACTAACAACCTTTGTTTTCTGTAGAGGGAAGACAGAGGACAGTTGTGATTTGAATTTTGCGTGGATAGATTGAAACAATGTCGCCAAGAAGACATCAAGAAATGCACATGCCTGATCCAACCGTGGAAAGAGACATGAGAGAACTTCGTGCTTGAATCGATGCTATGGAGACAACATAGAGGTGAACACATGATACTAGATATGTCAGTGAATCCGAAAATGAGAATGAGGCTAGAGCCGAAGAAGAAGTTGCAGTTGAAGATGCTATAGAAGAACGTCTATTCAAAGTTGTTGCAAGAATAGGGGCCAGAGAAAAAATGGATATCCCAATGTATGAAGGCAACTTAGACATTGAGGAGTTGGTAGATTGGTATAGATCTCTAGATAAATACTTTGATTATGAAGATATAGAGGAAGATAAGAAAGTAAAACATGTTGTCACTAGACTGAAAGGGCATGCAGCATTGTGGTGGGATGAACTGCAAGATGACAGGTGTTGCAAAGGCAAGCAAAGAATCAAAAGTTGGGACAGGATGGTCACCAAGATGAAAGACAAATTCATACCCAGATATTACCAAATTAATTTGTTTTTAAGAATGCATAATTTGAGATAGAAGGGGATGGCAGTGAAGGAATACACTGAGGAGTTTCACAGGATAAACATTAGAGTTGGTCATCGTGAAAGTGATGATGAAAAGGTCTCCAGATATATGAATGGCCTGAGATATGATATTCGGGATGAGATGAGCATGGTGACAATTTAGAATGTAGAAGAAGCTTATCATATCACTCTGAAAGCAGAGGAAAAATTGGCCTGAAAGCAAGTTCAAAGGAGTAGAGGTAGAAGTCAGAGAAGAGGCAAAGAAATTGCCCAGGACAGAGTACAGAAGCCCAAGGATGACGAAAAGAAACCTCATAATCACCCAGAAAGGGGAGGAAGTTCACAGGGAAGACAATATTTCGATAGGAACACTTTTCTGCGAGCAAGAGGAAGAGGAAGAGGCAGAGGAGGTGAAATAAAGTGTTTTGTCTGTGGAAAGACCAGACACAAATATTTTGAATGTATTGATAGAAAAAGAGATGGAGGAGGTGAATCTCACATTTCATAAGCGCAAAGGTGAAATGTTGAGGCAAAATATGTAGAAGGCGGAAGATCCTTAATGATGAGGAAAATTCTCTTGAAGCCAGAGAGAGAGGTGGAGAATCCAGTCCAGAGGAAAAGTTTGTTCATAACTGCTTGCAAGACCAATGATAGGGTATGTAAGGTGATAGTGGATAGTGGGAGCACGGATAATCTAGTATCCACAAAATGGTGGAAAAGTTGGAATTGGAGACAGTTGCACATCCAAGCCCATATAAAGTCTTATGGTTGCAAAAAGGACATCAGGTAACCATCACTAAACAGTGTTTAGATGAATTTAAGATAGGAGGTTACAATAATGAGATCTTATGTGATGTTATTCCCATGTATGTATATCATAATTTGTTGGGGAGACCATGGAAATATGACAAAAATGTTATCCATGATGGAATAAAGAACATCTATACCTTGGAAAATAATGGTAGGACGCATATGCTGTTGCCAATTGAAGACAAGAAGGTGAAAGAAAAAACAAGAAAGACTATACTTTTCATGAGTGGGAAGGAACTTCTGGATGAAGTCAATAAGGGTGAAGAAATGCAGTTTGTTGTGGTAAGAAAACCTAGAGCCATCTTGACCAGTACTTCAATAAATGATCTACCTGAGGAAATTCAAGAACTATTGGAAACTTTCGCTGATATAGTGGTGGATGATTTACTTTGTTCATTACC
>WSFP011573375.1:0-10696 GCA_009831015.1 Picea engelmannii
ACAAGTTTAGATAATGTTTTATTTGTAAAATTAACAAAAATCTAAATTTTATGACTAGCTACAGAATCTCACGATTCTGTAGTTGGTCATATTTACAAACAAAATCGTTTTAAATCAATCCAAATGATAACAGAAATGTATATGGTGAATCAAACAAATTTTAATTACTAATTCAAAGCAAAGCCAATCATTCACACTAAAAGTAACCAAATCTTTTATGCCAACTCAAAATAAACGAAATCGTATTGAATTAATCGAATGGTAATAGGGATATATGCAGTCTGTCAACCAACTTTTTTATTACCAATTCGAAACAGACAGAATCGTTTTGACAATTCAAAATCAACGAAATCATTTTTGAATAAAAAGATTACATTCTATTTATCAAACCAATCTTTGATATTAATCCAACGCATACACAAACGACTGTGCTAATTCAAACATACTGAATCATTTCTGAATCAAACCAAATAGAACTAAGTCAAACTAACTCTGATCCAACACAATCGTTTATACTAATTCAAGAATAATAAAATCGTATCAAATCGGTTCAATCAAAACATAGCTATATTCGATTTTAGCAAACAAATCAACGCAAACAAACTAGTTTATGCTAATTCAAAAAAAAAACTTTTGTACTAATTCAAATACAAAAAACGAAATCATTCTTGGTAATTTGAAGTAAACAGTATCGTTTTTGAATCTATTCAAACAAAATAGAACTAATTCAGAGAAAACATAATCGTCTATGCTAATTCAAACCAAATCATTCAAAAATCAATGTTGAAATAACATACCTGGGTTGTAGGAAAACGACTCAGTCAGGATAACTTTGAGTTCACAAAGGCAATTGCTACCTCAACATTTCTGAAGACGATAGAACCCATGGTCTTTTGCTTCTTATCGTAAGCTTGTAGCCTGTGATTTTCCTTTGACAACACGGTAACCCATTCCTCCAAGGATTTAATTTTGGATTTCAATAGAAGAACATCCGTGTAGTATCGTTCCAGCCAAGAGTTGCATTGAGTGCATTATTTTTGATCGGGCCTTGGCATTACAGGTGAGGTTTCTTTTAAGTTACCAGGGGTTCCACTGTCAAACTTAATTCCCAGGAAGTTAGGGTCATCCTTGAGGCACGGTGGTAGGTTGGAAATGTAGTCATAGGGTTCCACAGAACAGAGGCCATGAGAGTAAGGGTATTCCTCGGTCAAGAAGCGTTCAATCCTAGAGTCTGAATCCTTGCTCAAAACAATAGGCTTCTGGTCTATGTTTTGTTTGGGCTTGTTCCGAGCACATCTAGATATCCATCGTGCATTCTTCTTTCCCTTACTATTGGCATTGGTATTACCCTTGCCCTTCTTCCTTACAAGCCTCTTAAAGGTCCTAGTATTGTCTTTAGAACACGGGTCGGCCATGGTGTCGGGTAGGTCAATGTTGGGGCAGTTCGGGGGTTTGACAGGGGGTAGAAGGGTAGGAGGTGGCACGGTAGGCCCAACCAGGGTTTCGGTGACCACAGTCTTGTCCACTTGAACACACTCGGGAGTGGCAAAGTCATTCCTTGATAGGAAGGCTTGCCAACAGTCACCACTAAGATTCAAATGATGAACAATAATGATTTTGATCAAGCAGTGATGGAAGAGACTAGAATCAATCTTCTCCCACTTAAATCGTTTGGACATTTTATACAGGCTGCATAGGAGGTAGTGAGGCATATTCAGAGGGAAGTCTATGAAATTCATAAGCAACCGAAGATGGTAAAGAAACACTAAACCATAATGACCTTCGCAAGTCACGAATTTCTTAACAATGGCTAATAGATCATGCCACCTAGACTTAAGGGCAGTGACAGGCATACCTTTGTCACAACTGACAATTTTCCTCGATGTGAATAGGAGCGGCCATGGCACTTCGTCCACCTTTGAATTCTTAAACCACCTCTACCCTTTAGCTGGTAAACCCGTGGCTGAACTGAGGAATTCTTCGTCTAGTTCAAGCTGGATGTCTCAAACCTTGGCCCTACATCCATCGAATGTGAGGGAAAATTGTTGGGCGACCGCGAGGTTGAAACCCTCAAATTTTTGGATAAACACTAACCAGCCACTATTCTCCAGGTCTTCATGAGCGTTGTCAAATAGCAGCAGCATTTGGATGCCATTAGGTTCTATGCACACTACAGGTGCCATAGGAGAGAGCACACAGTGAGCAAGGTAAATGGACAGAGGGTTAGACAGGGTATACGCAGAACTGAAAGCTCACAGGTTTCCCCAAAACCAACAGAGGTAACCCGAGATACAAGGCAGGCATTAATGCCTAAGTGTGCGAGGGTGGTGGAATGAAACAAACCCATGCAAATCATTCATATCGAAATGTACAATCGATGGCGCTATGGTGGTTCAAATCACTATTGGTGTGTGTTAAAAACAATGTACACGACATGCCATTCAAACAACTATTGAAAACTATGATAAGTCGACCCGAATATCTGCACAAACAATAGTGTTTGCATGATTTAAAACAAAACAATATTTCAAATTTAGCACCAAAGATTTGACCATAAAACTTATGCATTGTATGAAACCATTGCACCTAGGAATTCGATCAAAGACAATATAACATCAAACCACCATTGTATTAAGGATTCAATCACAATCACCAGAATACCATTGCATTACAATCTTATAAAATGAAGTCATATTAACAAAAATGCAAAGTGAGTAAAGTTTTAGTGTCTTGCCAACTGTGTGACCGTCATTGAGTTATAGGTGAAATGACCATAGAACAAGATTATTCGTAATAATCTAGAGACGATTTTAATGCCATCGACATGACTTCGAACCCAAGTTTTTCGTTCTTGCAGTCGTGAAAACGAAAACAAAAGGCAGGTGTGCGAATGCGCAAGATAATAATGTTGTTTTATTCAAAAGATTGAGATGAGAATCAAGGGTTCCAAAACACTTGTGTAGGTAGCTTATAAGGATAGGATAAAAATGCGAAATGGCTGCCAACAATGGTGACACACTGGTAGAAGTAGTTATCTCTTCCAAAAGAACAAATTCAGATTATGATAATGAGAATAATTCTAACTCAAAAAAAACCAGAAAATTGTTTAAACATCATCATTAATCAAATATTCCAGCAGTGCTTAAAGGATGAAAAATGATAACAATCTTAAGACAAGCGAGTCATGATATTAAAGATAAAATCTCCAATACTGTTGACAGAGCCACTGCTACCAGCAGGCGTTCATAGCCTCGACAGGGTTTCCATTTAACCCACTCTGATATCTATATCCTGCCAAGAAGTTCCAGATCATAATAAAGGACATTTTAAGCTCAAAATATTTGATACTTATGAATTTTCATATACCTGACATTGCTTCGTTGCCAACGGGCATGTTCAGTACCCCAGTGAAGTTGTCTTGGTGTCATGCGTGCATTTACCTGCTACCAGTAGACCTGTTCAGAATCTCGGCGGGTTTACAAGCACTTCCCACAACTCTTTTATGATTTGTTTAGTTTTTTAAAGATATATAATTGAGCAGGGTGACGCTGAAAATTATAATATTTTGGACATATTTTTTACAGACCTTGAAAGAATTTTATTTTTTTTATTTTTTTTTTAAATTGTCCTTTATTAAGATTCAGAGATGGCTTATTTGCAAAAACGACCTTCTAAAGCAATGAGACATCTTTTGAGTCATTCCCTTAAGGAACAGGGACAACGTAAGAAGATAATGGATGATCGTGACAGGCTTTACTCACAGATCGAAATCAGTTAACTTCCTTCAAACAACAGTCTTTCCTCAACATGGCTGTAAATTTCATAAGTATATTATAATTGATGTTTAGAAAAAATTCCAGCATTCATTTCAGTGAAAGAATTTTCTGTTTTCTTTGTCTGAACAGTTCAAAATGCAGGTATGTGTATTTCAAAAAACAAAAAATGATAAGCGCAAGGGGAAAAACCAAAACCAAAACAGTAAAAGAAATGAAAACAAAAGAAAAATATTTACACAGTATACATAGGGTTGTCATCAAGAGAAATACCTTTTCAGAGCTTGGACATTCACCAAATAGGTGTTTGGTTGTCCCTCTAGACTCTGTAATCGGAAAGAGATGGGACCCAATTTCTCAACAATTAAAAACGGTCCAAGACATAAGTTCTGAAACTTCGTGTGCTCTCCTTTTCCCTCATGTGGTTTGTCCTATTTTAAGACAAGGTCATCTACTTTGAAGTTCCTATTAGAGGCAGAGTTGGCATCAAACCAACTTTTGACCACTAGTTGATGTTGATCTAGCTTATGTTTAGCTTGGGCTCTTACCTCTTCTAGTTTCATTAAAGCCTTAATTCGATTCTCCAAAGGAGGGCAGTCTTCTTCTTGTATTTTTTGTGATAGATGTAGTGAGGGAAGAAGAATATGTGGTGGCAGAATTGCTTCTCTGCCATAGATGAGAAAGAAGGGGGAGTTACCTACAGCAGTTTTTGGTGTTACCCTATCAGCCCAGATTGCATTTAACATTCCGTTATGCCAGTTTTTGTGATTTTTAGATACCGTTCTCTTGATGATTTTAATCAGATTCTTATTTGTTGATTCTGCCAATCCATTTCCCTGAGGGTAGTAGCTGGAAGAATACTTCAATTTAATTCATTTTTCTAGAGAGAACTCGCTCATTTCAAGAGACGAAAAATAAGAAGCGTTATCGAATACTAAACAGTCAGGGATACCAAAACGAGTAATAATATTTGAATTTAAAAAGGCAATTACCTGGTTGGTATTCACAGTTCTTAATGTGGCAGCTTCAAACCACCTGGTAAAGTAATCTGTGGTTGTTATGATAAACTTATGCTGCTGTGAGGATGGCAGATTGATTGGACCTATAATATCAAGACCCCACTGCTAAAAAGGGGAGTCTACTGAGACAGACTGTAAAGGAAAGGTTGGTTTTTGTATCCGCCCAGATGCTTTTTGACAAATACACTTGCGACACAAGGCATGGGCATCTCTAAAAAGTGTAGGACAGTAATAACCAGCCCTCAAAACTTTATGGGCAGTGGTGTCACCACCAAAATGCCCACCATCTTCTCCTGCGTGCAATTCTAGTAAGACTTTTTCTGCTTCATCTTTCTCAAGACAACGCATTAGTACTCCATCGAAATTTTGACAAAACAGAATACCATTAATCAAATGAAAGGAGGAAGATTGTAATCTTAACGCTCTTCTTTTAGTGGGATCCAGGTGACGGGGGGCTGACCCATGTTCAAGACAGAATTTTATATCGTCGTACCATGGACTGACAGAGTTTTGTGCACAGCAGATTGCATTTTGATTATGTTGTCCTAGGTTTGACATATCGTTTTCTTCTTGTTGTTCTGCTGCTGAATCAACAACCAACTTGCACAGCTCTTGGCCTCTCACTATTTGTGCTGGGGTGATTTCTATGTCATATTCATGTAAAGAGGTAACCTAGTTCGCCCTCTTTTCGCCTAGTTCTTTATGCACTAAAAGATTCCTGATGGATGAGTAAGGGACAATAATTTTCGTCCTAGATTTCAAAAGATAAGATCGCAAGTGCTTGAATGCTTTAAAAACAGCGTAGGCTTGTTAATCTACCATTGGGTAATTAAGTTCTGCACCTTTGAAAGCATAGCTCATAAAGGCAATGGGTACTTCATTGTTTTCAGCATTCTTTTGAGTTAGGACGGCAACGTAGGAGTGGTTAGAAGCAAATGTGTAGAGTGTGAAGTCTTGCGAAAATTCGGGGCTCATGAGAGAAGGAGCGTCTATTATGGCCTTTTTTATTGAATTGAAAACTTGATTTTCTAAGGGTCCTCAATGATATTGCGCATCTTTCTTAATTAAATTCTGTAGATGTCTCACCATCTCGGAGAAACTGGGAATGAATCTCCTGACGAAGTTTATCTGGCCTAAGAAAGACTGCATAGACTTTTTGGATGAGGGAGGGGGGAGTTTCGATATGACTTGAGTCCTTTCAGGGTCGATAATCATCCCTTTTCTTGACACAATAAATCCTAAGAGTTTACCTTGTTCTACTGCGAAGACAGATTTTTTAGGATTCAAGGAAATGTCGTATTTATGACATCGTTGTAGAACGACTCTTAAATGAGCTAGATGATCAATTTTGTTTTTGGAAAATACAGTAACATCATCTAAGTAAACTACGACAGATTGATTGATTAAGCCTTGAAAAGCAATGTCTATCGCTCTCTGGAAAGTGGCACCGGAATTAATCAGTCCAAAGGGCATTTTCCTGTAAGCGAAGGTGCCCCCTGGAGTGCGGAAGGTAGTTTCAAGTTGGTCTGGAGGAAACATGAGGACTTGGTTGTACCCTAAAAAACCATCCAATAAGGATAGTCTTTCATAACCAGATACCTATTGAAGGATCTGTTCCATGGGTGGGACAGGGTAGTTGTCTTTATCAGGCGCTCTATTAAGGTTTCAGAAATCGACGCATAGTCGGATTTCCCCACTTTTCTTCTGGACAGGGACAAGGTTAGAAACCCATTGCATGTGCCTAACTGGGAAAATTATCTTAGCATTCAGGAGTTTATTTAATTCTTTTTTGACGGTCGGCTCAAGCTTAGGGTGCATTTTTCTTAACTTTTGTTGAAAGGGTAAGGTTTGGGGTTTCATAAGAATGACATGTTGTATGATGTTAGGGTCGAAAGTTTTAAGGTCATCATACGTCCACAAAAAAACATCTTTAAATTCCTTAAACAATTTAATAAGTGCGGCTTTCTCTTGTTCAGAACACCCCACCCCTAAATTAATGCACTGTGGATTGTCATTAGTTCCCAAGTTTACTTTTTCATACGATAACGAGGAACTATTGGTTTACAGTTGACCGATTTTTTGAATTTATCTTGAAGATCGTAAATTTCTCTAATCTAACTACATACTTAGGGATCGAATTTACCATGTCCGATGAAGATTCAAGAGATCTCGGATCTAGTATTACCATGAAATCGCGTAGATTGTCGTCATGAGTGCATTCGTCAATCACTGCGCCTTGGAAAGTTTCTTCCATATGCAGGAAGCTAATAATCTGTTGATCGTCGTCGAAGACTCTCCAATTCGTGATGTTGTCGGGAACAGATGGCCTAAACAATAGTTTGATGGAGAATGCATTCGGGGACAAGCCTTCTGCAGGAAAGAGTTTGGAAGCTACGTTAGCTAATAGATCAGCTTCAGAATTATTCAATCTAGGAATAGAATTTATATTGAAAGCAGAAAACTTATTCATTAAATTCCATATCTCGGATTGGTAGCTTTTAAGATGCAGAGATAGACAGTGGATAGAATCTCTTACCTGTCTAATCACGATTTCCAAATCGCCAAAGACAGTCAGATTTTGAATGTTCATATCTAAAGATTTTCTGAGGCCCTGCAGGAAAGCCTCATATTCTGATGTGTTATTAGTACATTCAAATTCTAGCCTACATGCAATCAGGGTTTTGTTATCTGCCAGATAAATAATAATGCAGCCTGCACCTGCTCATTCTTTGGACTTCGACCCGTCAAAGTAAAGAGACCAAATTTGATTTTTATCGGGTGTATGAGACCATTGTGTAGAAGCTACTGGCTGCACATATGCTACAATATCGAACTGTTGTTCTGGGTTGGTGATAGCTGACGTCTCGGCCATGAAATTGTCGAAAAAGGTATCCATCCATTGTATTTTGGGTGAATCAGCAGAAGGTGTAAATGGCTCATTGGGATCATTTAAATCTGTGACTGTGAACTTTAGGTAGCGTTCACGATTTACCTTGATCGTGTTGGGCTTGTCGTTCTCGGGTAGCCATAGGTGGGACCAATCCATCGCAAAATAGTCGTGTAGCTGCTCCAACTAGTCTCTGCTTAGAAACAAACCATAAACTTCTAGAATATCCACAACAATAATATCAATCACTTGATGAACTTTGGGGTTAGACGATAATCTTATAAGCACATTCCTTAATTCTCCTACAACTTTAACACTAGTTCGATCAAGTTGGATGATTTTTAAAGTGGATGGTTCAACTTCATCATTAATCTGCTAACACACAGACCATTGCATTACATTGGATGATGCTCCTAAATCTACCATACAATTGTGCACGTTCCTATTAAATATTTTGAAAGTTAACAAAAATGGAGGTACATTTCTATGAGTACTAAGGGTGGAAGCTTATGGCTTTTTACTTGCAGTATCTAAAGCTAATTTATCTACATTTGTTACATTATTTACAAAAAGGCTTCCTTTATCATGAGGATCAGGATTATTCTTAGCAGAAGTCTTCTGAGGAACTTTGTTCTGAACAACCTTGTTATTGCTTGAATTACCGTTTTTGCTATTCTCTGCGATATTATGTAACATTTTTTGTAGCAGAAATGAAAATTTTAATAATTCATAAACAGAAATGTTAGCCCTTAACTTTTTTAGATCTTCAACTACATCATAATCTAAGTTGGGGTTTACATGACTCTGTTTAGTCTCAGCTGGATTAGATTGTTTTGGAGGCAAAGTCGTAGTGTTTTCGGAAGAACCTTTGTTTGTTGTCTTACTCCTAGTATTGTAGGGATGAATTGTCTTGAAATTAGCTTGAAAAATGCTATCCGAGAAGTGTCCAAAAATGTTCAGAGAAGATTCTTCTTCTTCAACCGTCTCTTGTTCAACTACCCCCTTAGGAATCTCAGGAGGTATCAAGTTATCCTAGGATTTTAGAATTGTTTGAAGGGCGAATTGCAGAATTTCTAGATTTAGGCCCTCGGTATTTGGATTAGGTCGGTTGGTGGGAAAAGGCTTCCTAAACGGGGGTTTGTAAGGACCTTTGCTCGAAGAAGCTTCTTCGACCGTCCTTTTCAAATCTATAACTTGATTCGAGATTTTTTGAATGACTTTAGTTAAGTTTTCTAAATCTGAGCTTTTAGGTTGTGTTTTATTTTGAGCAGGTCTAGGGAGGATTTCGATCTTCTTTTTGGAAGATGAAATAGTCTCTGTTTTGTTGCTAGTAGTGTCTTTTAAACTAAGGATGTCTTTTTCAATATGTCTGGCCTCTTCGAAGGCCTCTAACAATGTGGCTTTCTTAGATCGTTTTACCCAAATGGCTATACTTTGATGCAAGGCTTTAGTATAGTATGCTATGATAAGATTCTCAGCAGGCATCAAGTCTGTAGGGATTCGGTTCTTAAGTGTTAAGAATCTTTGGTTAAAGTATTTGATTTTCTCTTTGGGGTTCATTCTTAAACTAGAAAGCTCTGTGACTATAACTTCTGGGGACTTATCGTCTCTAAACTTCTCAAGAAAGCAGGATTCGAACTTCTCCCATGACACGATGGTATGGGGTTGCTGGGAAAAGTACCAAGTAGAGGCATTGCCCTCGAAAGTATAGGGGAGCAACCTACAGATTACGTCTTCGTGCTTGACATTATGGAGCCTAATGACTAACATAAACTTTTTAATGTGATCTTCGGCGATCTGTTTAGAGTCGGGTTCAAACTTGGGAAGCCACTTTTCTGGATGTTTGGGTAAGGGATGTTGAGGCCCAGGTACGGCTACTGCATCTTGGTTGATCCAGGGTCTGGCAGGATTTTTCTGGTTGGCCATTGGTGTAGGCGGTGTGGAAGGCTGAGAAGGGGAACTGCCTTCGTCATAAGAGTCTTCTCCAGAATAAGAAGGAGGTGATGGAGGGGGTGAGGGTGGTATTCCAGATTCTCCTGCAGCGGGAGTGAGGATTGGATATGTAGGGTTCAAAGTGAGGTTAGTACCTCCAAGTTGTTCTCTGATATCATAGAAATCCAAAGGTTGGTCCAAAGGTCGATTTGGTTGCCTTAAACGGGTGAAGGCACTATGTGTTCTTAAGAGAGATTGGCGGACAATCTCTTGTACGTCACCACCTGTAGGATTTGGGGTTATTGGCTCAACTGTGATTCGTAGATCATCGTTTGATGTGGTTTTTGTTTGAGGGACAATGTTGTCATTTGAATGACTTCTTGTCACTATAGGTGAGCGGTTGGGTGGTGGAGGAGTCTTACGACCGCCTCGTGCCATTAATGATTTCCAGGCCCTCCTTCTAGCGCCATTTGTTGACGGGGGAAATTGAACGCTCGTCAACTGGAGGGGTGAATCCGGTCCACAGTTGTCTAAATAACCCAAGCCGTTTGGGATGATCCACTCCGACGGGTTTAGCGGCTCCGTTGGCCGATCTAAGTCCTAGGAAAATGAAAGAAAAACTAAACTAAAGAAACTAATCTAAGTGAGAAAGTAACTACAGCAAACTATATACAAATCTAAAATTATATATATAGTTTACTAACTAATATCGTAAAACAATAATTCTGCTTATTTAAATGTTCAGCTTATCAATACAATTAAATCTTAATCACAAATGTACAGTATTTACAGAATACAAATTTTAATTGAAACTTGCAAAATCATTTGTAAAATGTATTATGACAGTGAAACTATTGTTTTTGATTTTTTATAATTTTATGAGAGGAATAAAATGAAAACTATCTAAGCTGAGGAATTAAAATAATAATCCTAATTGTAAATCTGAACTATATATCTATCTAAACTACTGTGAATCCTTATATTGATTAAATTATTGAAATAAAACAACAAACTGACCTGAAATTAGCGCTTCCTATTTGTCCTGTGCACAGTACTCGATTCAGCTGTTTGATGGGAGGAAACCC
>WSFP011573376.1:0-10696 GCA_009831015.1 Picea engelmannii
CTTGTCTCAAGGGGAGGGGCATGTTAAGCCCTAATATTGGCTCGTTACCCCTTAATTGGGGCATATTATATTAGTAATGTTATTTTATTTATGTCGGCTTTAGGCCATTAGTTGTAATTATACCTCCTAGTCTCCTATATATATCAAGGAGAAATTTTCATTTTGATTCATCTTGTACTTGAACATTTAAGTGGGGTAAAAGGAGGTTTCCCCCTCGAAGAGGTTTATTATCTGAAATTATCTCTTTTTCAAGGCGTTGAGTAATTTTTCTGAGGTTTTTCTATGCTATATTGACATTTGGTTCTTAATAGTCATGAGATAGCATGTGTGGCTATGATGATGCTACCAACAAAATGGTCTGTTTGTGATGAAGACCATTACCATTAATACCTCCCTAGCTAGGAGGGAGTGTTGATGTTACAATAGTTTCAGGAAGTATTAACCTCCACGTATAACCATTGTCTAGAATAGAATATTCTAGAAGGAAGAGAAACCCTAAATAGATATGTGAAAACCCTAGAAGACAAGTCATCATAGCAGAATAAATAATATCAAAATATAATTACTAGAAAGTTAGGTCAGCCCGGCCAGAAAAGACATTGGACAAATTAATATAAATAGAGGATGTTTTATCTCATTTGTACACCTAGTCGGAGTGCAAGTCTTGTAGAGAGCTGCAGTTGCAGCTACAAGGAGGAATAAGGGCATATTTTCATCTCTTGGTATTGGTCTCTCTCTCTAGCGCTATCAAGTGATATTCTTGGTGGTATTCCTGATGGTGTACTAGCTAAAGTATGACACAAGTGTGAGAGAGAGTAGTGTAGCTGCAACTGCTACAGTTTTGTATGGTACTTGTTTTGTGGATATGAAAACTCTCTCTCTTGTGCTCTACCCTTGAAGAAGGAACACTCTACTTGTATTGAGTTGTTGCAGTTAGCACCTAGGGTTTATCTATTGGTTATAGTGCTTCTCCAGAATCATTCTATCTAGCAAAGGTTATGGTGCTCAAGGGTGGCAGCATGCCTATGGTTTGGTGATAATATTGATATTGTCTATGGTAAAGTGAGCACATTGAATATTTTAACAGTTAATGTTGTCCCCATCATGGTTGAACTTAACAAATGTGTAAAAATTATTGATTTATTAAAATTTAGGAGATGTCACTTGATGTGTACCACTTAATGAAACATATATCAAAGCATGAATCATCACTATAGTTGGGTTCCCTACATTGGGATTCATGTACTTGCATCGAGAGTTGCATCTATGCCATGGGATTTATGTACTATACCTCAAGATTTGTGTATTTCATTGGTATTTGTGATACTACCTTGTGATTCATGTACTAACATATGTACCTATATATTTTCATTGGGATCTATTCCATTTTCCTTGAGATTTGTGACACTGCATTGGTACATGTGTATTTCCATTGGGATACATGAACATTCATTGGGATATGTGTCATTGTATTGGGATTTGCGACAATGCATTGGATAGTGTGACGGGGAATCCACATAATCACATGTGCCTCCTAGAGCATATTTGGGAGGGCACACCTTCTTGAGGAGATTCTTCCACACGTGTGATTTAGTTACACCATCTTGGACCACATGTATGAATTGGTTAGGATTTGTTTGAGTTGGTTGGAGTTAGTTGGAGTTTGTTATACTAATTTGGACCATCTCTTGAGGTAGTTGAGGTGGTTGTGAGTTAGTTAGAGCTTTGGAGGGCCAGATGTGTGATGGTGAAACCCTCTCTTGGCTTCATCTTCCACACATGTGAGATGGTTGAGGCATTTATTGGAGCACACTCTCTCTCCTTAACTCATTCAGTCACATGTTGGATTAGTTGGAGGTTGTTACACCATGATGGATTATTTTATTTCCACACATGTGTGGTTATGAGATTGTTGAGATGGTTATAACACTTTTTGGAGGGCACACTTGTTTCTTGCACCATTCACACTTGTTTTGAGGTGGTTTTGACCATGTTTAGGAGGGATTCCACTTGTTTGAGGAGTTCATTGTACACGTGGCACCTAGTCCACATTATTTTATTGTTATTTGACTTTATCCTCTGTAGTTGGTTATATAGTTTCTATTTTGAGCCTAGGAGGTTAGAGACTTATTATTATTTTATTTGGGAGGTTGTTTAGCTCTCCTCCTATATAAAGATCCTCCTCGTCATTGTAATTTTGTTGGAAAATATTAGAGAAATTTTGTCCTTATTTTGCATAAGTCTTGGTTCATAACCTTCTATCTTGTCTTGAGGATATCTTATTTAGGTAATTTTTGGAGACATTTTTTCTTGCAATTTTATGGTGGAAAAAGGAAACACAAGGCCATAAAGGAGCACCATGCTACATTTGAGGAGCATATATTGGTAAGATGATTCCTAACCTATATTCCTTGGTCATTTTCATTCTATATTAGTACATTATCCATAGAATATCATTTTATTTCATTCCTTGGGTCATTAGTATAGAGGTAGAGTCCACCTTTGTGTTTTCTTAGAAGTAGATCCACCCGAGGACTCTTCTCCCCATATATTTGTAAGCTCCAAGTGTTTCATTCGAGGAATTGAAAAGCACATCCTATAATTGCTTGTGAAACCCAAAATATTACACAAGGACATAGCCTCAAGTAATACCAATGTTTGACTCCATAACCCAACTGGAGTAGGCATTGGCCTTGTCCTTTCTCAACCACTCAAAAGTGTATTTTTTTTCTTTTAATTCTTGTTTTTCTCGAGCAAATTTGAAAATTTACTTGCATTAAATTCATTATATTATATTTATTCCAAGTCGATTAGTTCATTTAGGTTTTTCATTAGATATAACGACTTGTTCTTGAACAATTTATTTTGGTTTTCATAGCCAGATATTGCTAAAATTGCTCATTTTATAACCTCTTGGTTCATTGGTAATATTTCTAAAGTAGAGGTTTAAAGTTTAGATCTGAAATTTATCTTATAAGCTTCCCTAAAATAGATCTAATGATTTCACAAACACTTAAGAGTAATCTAATGATTTTATAAAATCATACACATCATTAGAGTAGTTTTCTTCTCAAGTCTATTTTGTTCTTGAATCTTATGTTTTATTGATGGGGTGCATTTGCAAGGATGTTGATGACCATCCATTTTGTATAAATAAGAATTCAAAGCTACATATACGTTGCAAAAACGAAGATAGGAAGACCCTATGTGCCTCGAATTGACAGAGCCAAAAGTATTAGCTACATAATCAATCCCAGAAAACAAATTCTACATGGACCAATTGAGTCAAATTGGCTAGAGAAGAGCAATGGAATGGACAAGGCGCCACCGAAAATTAGAGGAAACACCTTCAAAGAGAATATGATGATTTCCAAGGCTCATCCATTCCAAGTATAGATCTTGGCGAGCCTTAGAAACACTATAAACAAACTTATTCTTTGACCATACATAATTTACCCCACCTTTGTTGCAAGAGGCCATCCCCCCTCTTATAATAATGCTCTCTTGACTAGACACAAGGAATTTTATGAGGAGGATGAGGGAAACAATACTTCACACCAAGTGAACTAAGGAGATTTTCCTCTTGTATTTTATTTCTAACTACATTGCATTCATAAGGTTTACATTATTAATATTCATGGGAGATGTTCTATGAAGGAGTCCTCCCCATATGTACTTAACCACCCTTGATTCAATTGAGCTCCATTATTTTCCAACGAATTAGTGTAATTGTTGAGATGTCAAAGAATGTGGTAAAACTCAATGGAGTTGAAAATTTTAACAATTCCTTGAAGTCTTGATGCCATCCTTGTGAGGTTTTAAATCTATGATGAAGTTGTAAATTTCATTTCATGAATGATAATTGAGGAGTCGCCAACAAAAATTAGAGCCCTTGTTTTCATTGATCTCAAAATTATGTAACCCTTGAAAGAGAGCTAATTCTTTTTCTTGGTTGTTACTAGACCCTGGACCCCTTTAATAAGTTAGTTTCTATTTTTCCTTCGGGGTTATAGACAACCCCCTTGAAATCCACCACCCGAATATTTCTTTTGGAAGCCCCATAAAAACAAATGATGAATTGGTTTTGTTGAGATTTCCATTTTTGAAATCTTCCTCCTCCATTCTTAATTTCCAAGATTGATCCATTCGAGGCCTTCTAAAGTTAAGATTGCATTGAAGGGTTCCCATAGTGATTATGTCCTTCAACCATATTCTCTCTTCTACTTCCAACACTACAACGATATTTCCTTTATCTCCTTTAGCAAGAATTACTTCTAATAGGAAGACTCAGCCCTAAGCTATGACCTACTGGGGAGGAATTCACTCTTGTTTGAAGACACTTTTATTTCTATCCAATGATACTCTCCAAGATAAAAAATTAGGTATGGCTATCCAGGCATGCTTGAGAACAGAGTTATTGGAAGTTTCTAGGATATCTATGATGCTATGTCATAAACATTTATTTTTAGCTTGTAGGAAGAACAATGACATGTCCCTTCTCTATGAAGGTTAATTTCCAATCTTGAAAAATAACTCTACATTCTAGGAGTAAATGTTTAGAAGAATCCTTAGTTCTAGGAAATAAAGAGCATTGAGATGGTCCTTCAATGTCTCTTTTCCAAATATTTTCCAATGTTAATAATGTCCCATGGGCCATAATCCAATGGGGAATATTAACCATTGGTAGCTCATCACCTTTCCATATATATTTACACAGGATTGTCTTTGGAGGTAGAGGAAGATCACTATGCTGAGAGGCATATACCTCCTTGATAGAATAAGATCCCCCCTTGGGACTCCAACCTCTACAATCCCATGGAGAGAGAGGCATTGTGGGGCTGCACCATGAAGAAGAGAATATAGAGAATGACATTGTTCCATCAAATGACTCGGTGGATTGAGGGGTTTCCAGCCTTTCCAAGTCACCATTCCTTGATCCCATTTGGATAAAGAATATAGAGTGTGGATGTTATGCTCATTCAACCTTTCTCTCATGTCTGATAAATCAACATGGGAAGATAATGGAGGTTTTCCAATTACTTTATCATCCCATATTTTATAACTTTCCATTTCCCGTAATCCAAGATAGTTTTCTCACAATGATATGGGAAACTAGTTTACACAATCTCCAAATGGAGGATCCTCTATCTACCAAGTCATGCTATTCTAAGGGTCTCAATTGATTTATATGAAAATATTTTTTACTTAGAGTATACTTCCACCACTTTGAATCCCCATAAATCAATTTCCAAAGTATTCCCCCCCCTAAAGGCTAAATTCATCAACTGAGGATATTTGATGCTTAGTCCTCCATGTTCTTCAGGAGTCCATACTATGTTCCAATTTATCAAATGGAATTTTTGTGTGTTGATGTTCCCTCCCTACCAAAGGAATTTTTGGATTTCCTTTCCATATTGTTGCATTATGTATACAAAATCTGAGATGGATGATCCTTGGTATAATGGGAGAACTAAGAGGACAACCTTGATTAAAATAACCTTGCTGGTTGGATTAAGTCACTAAGATCCCAATTGTTGCATTTTATTTTTTATTTTTTGAACTATATGTATCTAATATGAATCTTTGGGATGAATCAATGAAATAGGCAAAGTAAAAGAAGTCCAAAGTAAAACACAAGGGAACTTTAAAGTTCTAGAAATAGTTTGCATCAAACGGGGGGGAACTATTCCATCCATATATGTGAATCTTGCCCTTGTTTACCTCTCCTCTTGAGGCATTTAGGAAATGATATAGAATCTTATTGAACCTTTCTAAAATTATGTTTGATGCTCCTCTATTGGTGCACAACTATAAGACCTTAGGTTCAAGTTATTCAACCAACAAACCATTTAGATACCGACCCTTTTGGAATCACCTGCATGTAAATGACGTCTCACCCGATGCATCTATTGGGGCTGCATGAACCAAGTTTCTGCAGGGATGAGGGGATGTGAAGCAATCAACATAACCATCAACACTTATTCACCCTATGCACATTATCCTTATTTACCATCCTTTTATCAGTTAACCACCCGAATATGCGGATTCCATTATCTAACAGTTCATTACTTTTACCATAACAATTGTGCAACATTAACCCATCCAAGATTCATTCAATACCTTAAACCCTAGTGTGAAAAAATAGTATAACATATATCATGATATAACCAACGCACTGAGTCATTCATTATTATTATGCATCAACTATATGTCAAAAAGATCTATCCTAATCATGCATAAACATAACATCCACAAGTAATCACATCAACACCACATCAAACATAGATTTTAATGTGGTTCACCCAATCCTTGGGCTACACCCACAACGATTGGATTCTTATATTAGTATTCATGCAATAATCATCTCAGGCCTACGCACTGCACTTACAAAAGATACAACATATTGTAGTCCCAAAACCTTCCTCGCTGTTCTGCAGTGCATGCCTATCTCTACATAAACTCTCTTTATCAATCGTGAAAAACCTAATCTCTTACTCTCAGCAACATGAATAGCCTAATATATTCCTAGCATCCAACCTAATATCTCCCAACCCTTTACATGTTTATATCTAGAATTAAGGCTAAAAACCCTAATAACAACTTGCACCCAAAAAACCCTAACAGATTATAAACAATTTTATGAATTTAGCATCGATTTGACGCTTTCCCATATTTTGCATTGAACTACTGCTTTTCCTTGCTTTTGCGCTGAACTACTACTTTTCCCTTCTTTAGCGCTGAACTGCTTCTTTTCCCTGCTTTAACATTGAACTGCCCGCACTTGCCACACGCATTGGTCCTGCCTTTTACTCTTTCCTCTCCTATGAAATAGTTCCAAAAACTTATTTATTCTCTTCCAAAATTTCCTTTCCAACAGGCCCCCAACACTCACTTGTGGCTCGTCCCGAGCCACTTAAGCCATTTTCAACTTCTTGAATTTTTCAAAAATATTTTTTGTTGTATTGGTATTCTCTTTGACCTCTGTTTCATTTAAAAAAATTATTTCTACTAATTTTGTAGTGATATGAGTTTGTCGTTTCTCTTCAACTTGTTCCACTTCTTGTTTGATCTTGTGCTGTGCTTCTGATATATCCTCAGTAACTTTTAATGCTTCTTCCTACAACGTCTCTATTTGTTGCATGTGAGATTGCTGCTCGACCCTCAGCTGGCTCATCTCAACATACAATTTATTACTCTCTTACATTTTCGTCATCTTCTCAACTGGTGGAAAACTACTGATAGTTTCCTTAATCTTCTAAGACTTCCCCTGCTTATATTCAATACTTCTATAACTCGACATCCTACGACAACTGATTCCATATTTCTATGTTGTCTTCGTAAAACTTAGCACATTCTTTTTCCAAAGTCCTGATACCTTCCATTGTGGTGCTTATCGTCTTCTCCCTTTGGTCTCTTTCTCTAGGGGTGTTCTTGGTGTCATCCATGTTTCTAACTCAACAATTTTGGTGCAGAATCCCTGGATGGCTTCGCTGATCAGCGTATAACTCCTTCTATGCACTTACTCTTGTTGTATATTTATATTGCTTCGGCTTTGTTATTATCTATAACATTCTCCTATTTATTTCTTTATTTGAACTCTCTTAGCTTCTTGATCTTTGACTAACACTTCAACTTTCTGTCTCTTTTACTGTTTTTTTTTTTCTTACTATAATACATTACTATGCTACATAGGTTCCTACACAGGCCAGAATAGTGTGTTGATGGTCGAACGTCCCTATAAAGTTTCATCCTGTTAACACTTTGTAAATTCCCAGAGGTTGTCAGGGTAGAAGAAATCTACAAGAGGTAACTTTATCCAACCACTTTGAAACTGGAATCTAGCCCTACTAGTTTCAGAGAGGGATCTCTCTGTATGATTTAGCTCTGTTTTAACTTTAAGTTATTAGGCTAGTTAAACAAGATAAGATTGAAAAGGTTTGTTGTTGTTTTTCTTAAGTTGGCTGAAGGGGCTTTATGCATCCATTGGGCTATGGGGTCTGTGTTATAAAGATAGAAATCTAAACCAGAAACAAAAGATTTCTTTTCACAGGGCAAGATAATGAATTCGTTGGATTCTTTTAGTAGTAAAATGATGAATAGAAGAAAAGTTGAGAATATCAATTAAAGTAAAGAAGAATTTAAGAATTTCTTCACTGTAATATCAGAAGATAAACATTAATATCTTTCCAAGTCTGAAACAGGGTATACAAATATAAATCCTGCAACATGCGTTACTTTTTAAAGATTTAGATTAGAAAAAAATATGACAACTGAGCAAGAAAAACATTCAACATAGAAAAGAAAACATCACCAATGAATAACACGCGAGAATCCTGTGAAAACGTCTCTTTGTATTAATGGAATATCTCTTGAAAAAGATTAGAGTCTTTCAGCTAGCAGGGTGTAAAGATCAACCCTCAGTACTTCAAAGTTTGAAGTATTTATAACCAAAATTACATACGATCCTGTCATTAAAGATCAAGACGTGGCTAATCTAAATTTAGCTAACTAACTTAACAAGATACAAAAATTTAGAAAACTGCTTGATGATGTGTTGAAACTTCATGCTGATTTCTGGGGTGAATCATTGGTGAGGCCTCTGCACAACCTCATCTGACTGGATAGCTGACTAGGCTTGGACACCTCATCGACTACTCGATCAGATTGCAAATCTCTTCCCATCGAAGGTCACTGGGAATGCTGACTTTGATCAATCTTTGATATACTTCATCCATCTCCGTCTACTTGGCAAAAGTTGGCTTGATGATGAAGATGTACTAGATCTCATGCTATATACTGATGTCTAACTGTAAAGCATATAAGAATTCCTTGCCCGTGATACTGCCTTGTATTTCTAAGAATTTTGAACTATCCTTAGCCACAGTGGCTAGTTTCTTTTTGTAATCAGCAAGCGTAATTAACTTGTCATTTATAACTCTCATACCAGGAAGGCCTTTCTTCTGTAGAGCTTCGATCTTGCTGAAAAATATTTTCACTCCTGCATCCATGGTCTGGACCTTTTTCTCCAGCTATAGCATCAGTCCTCTCTTGGTCAGGACCCTCTTAACCTCAAGGATGGTCTCTGTCCTATCTTCTATTTTCAACTACTCTATCTCCTCTCTGGTTTTGTAATTCAGAAATTTGATGATCTCAACAACTTCTGTGGGCATCTCTCCCAGTTCTACTTTTGTCTTTTCAATAGCTTGCTGACTTCTTTGCACCAACTTGTTTTGCTCGAACATGATTTATATCATTGGCCATATTTCATTCATGGACTTGGTGCTGTCCATCCAGACACTTTCCTTGACCTCAGCAAGTGTTTTTCCTGCCACTGTTTGCTTCTGAAGATATTGCAATTCCTGTTTGAGCTGGTCTGATGTTTGTTTTTCCTTGGAGTAGCTAGTTTGGTAAGAAGACTTGAGTTCTTGAAGGTTCTCAATCTCCTTTTTGAGTCTGCTAATTTCTATCTCTTGTAAATTCATTTCTTCCATGGATTTAGCCAGTTCAACAATCTTCTCAAGAGCTGTCAGTGGAGTTGCAGAGGGAATTTATGCTATAGATGCTGTGCTCACACCTGTGAGTGGAACTGTGCTCAGTGGAATGACCTCCATGGGCTTTGACTGCTCCTTCTCTTTCACTAGTTTTTCCAATTCTGCTTCCATTTCCTTCAACTGTTCATTCTGCTCCATGATGAGCTTGAGCATCTCATCCTTTTCCCGTTCTGTCTCCGCTATTTCCTTTGCATGTGAATATTCTGTTGGTGGCAGTTTCAACTATTTCCTCAGAGATGCTATATCGACATTTTTCTTTTTGAGCATCTCCTCGACTACTTTCACATTCAAGGGATCATATCCGATCTTGATGACCAGTTCCTCCAACGTCTTAATCCTGTTATCCTTGGAAAAGGATGATATTTTTTCTAACTTCAACTGCGTCTGGACATTGTTTAGAGATAGTTGTAACTTCGAGGCAACGGTAGAAGCATGTGCCTGTTATCGCACGGTTTGTAGGAAGGGTTTAGGTAGCTTGAATCAAGGCTTAAAACTGGCGTAACAGGAGCTTCCCCACCCACTGTCACCTCGATGGGGAGCTCTTTCTATTTAGGATGGCTAGATCAAGGGAGACGTCCCTAAGCAATCTGGGTTAATGAAGGGCTAAAGGGGTAATGGACCAAGTCAAAGAAGTTCCCTTTCACAGATTACTGCCAGAGATGAGATAGTCAAGAAGAATCTTCCACTGGATGGCACCTGTTTGCGAGACAAGACAAATAAACTAGAAGATGTGCTTGCAGTGGGTTAGTACTTCATAATCAATGACTATCCTCAAATATACATATGAGCAATGATTAGATATAATTATTGACGAAGTCAATGATTATCAAACAAAGATAAATATCTTGTATCACTTCTTCAATAAGTATACCAAAAGATAAGAGCATTCAATGTGAAAAATCAGATCTTTATCATATAACAATGCTACAAAAGTCAAATCTGCTCATGATAAACAATGTTGCTGAGTCATAGGTATTGTTGCTGCAATAGGGGTGACGTCAACCTTAGGTTTAGATCAGTTTTAAGGACAATGAGAAGGACGTTTGTCAATCAAACTTATGAAAATAAACAACAACTCAAAGTCTACTTAAACAAGGTGATGAAGGTCACAACGTTCTAAGCCAAGCAAGAGGTCAAACAAGTGT
>WSFP011573382.1:0-10696 GCA_009831015.1 Picea engelmannii
GGGTTTCCTCCCATCAAACAGCTGAATCGAGTACTGTGCACAGGACAAATAGGAAGCGCTAATTTCAGGTCAGTTTGTTGTTTTATTTCAATAATTTAATCAATATAAGGATTCACAGTAGTTTAGATAGATATATAGTTCAGATTTACAATTAGGATTATTATTTTAATTCCTCAGCTTAGATAGTTTTCATTTTATTCCTCTCATAAAATTATAAAAAATCAAAAACAATAGTTTCACTGTCATAATACATTTTACAAATGATTTTGCAAGTTTCAATTAAAATTTGTATTCTGTAAATACTGTACATTTGTGATTAAGATTTAATTGTATTGATAAGCTGAACATTTAAATAAGCAGAATTATTGTTTTACGATATTAGTTAGTAAACTATATATATAATTTTAGATTTGTATATAGTTTGCTGTAGTTACTTTCTCACTTAGATTAGTTTCTTTAGTTTAGTTTTTCTTTCATTTTCCTAGGACTTAGATCGGCCAACGGAGCCGCTAAACCCGTCGGAGTGGATCATCCCAAACGGCTTGGGTTATTTAGACAACTGTGGACCGGATTCACCCCTCCAGTTGACGAGCGTTCAATTTCCCCCGTCAACAAATGGCGCTAGAAGGAGGGCCTGGAAATCATTAATGGCACGAGGCGGTCGTAAGACTCCTCCACCACCCAACCGCTCACCTATAGTGACAAGAAGTCATTCAAATGACAACATTGTCCCTCAAACAAAAACCACATCAAACGATGATCTACGAATCACAGTTGAGCCAATAACCCCAAATCCTACAGGTGGTGACGTACAAGAGATTGTCCGCCAATCTCTCTTAAGAACACATAGTGCCTTCACCCGTTTAAGGCAACCAAATCGACCTTTGGACCAACCTTTGGATTTCTATGATATCAGAGAACAACTTGGAGGTACTAACCTCACTTTGAACCCTACATATCCAATCCTCACTCCCGCTGCAGGAGAATCTGGAATACCACCCTCACCCCCTCCATCACCTCCTTCTTATTCTGGAGAAGACTCTTATGACGAAGGCAGTTCCCCTTCTCAGCCTTCCACACCGCCTACACCAATGGCCAACCAGAAAAATCCTGCCAGACCCTGGATCAACCAAGATGCAGTAGCCGTACCTGGGCCTCAACATCCCTTACCCAAACATCCAGAAAAGTGGCTTCCCAAGTTTGAACCCGACTCTAAACAGATCGCCGAAGATCACATTAAAAAGTTTATGTTAGTCATTAGGCTCCATAATGTCAAGCACGAAGACGTAATCTGTAGGTTGCTCCCCTATACTTTCGAGGGCAATGCCTCTACTTGGTACTTTTCCCAGCAACCCCATACCATCGTGTCATGGGAGAAGTTCGAATCCTGCTTTCTTGAGAAGTTTAGAGACGATAAGTCCCCAGAAGTTATAGTCACAGAGCTTTCTAGTTTAAGAATGAACCCCAAAGAGAAAATCAAATACTTTAACCAAAGATTCTTAACACTTAAGAACCGAATCCCTACAGACTTGATGCCTGCTGAGAATCTTATCATAGCATACTATACTAAAGCCTTGCATCAAAGTATAGCCATTTGGGTAAAACGATCTAAGAAAGCCACATTGTTAGAGGCCTTCGAAGAGGCCAGACATATTGAAAAAGACATCCTTAGTTTAAAAGACACTACTAGCAACAAAACAGAGACTATTTCATCTTCCAAAAAGAAGATCGAAATCCTCCCTAGACCTGCTCAAAATAAAACACAACCTAAAAGCTCAGATTTAGAAAACTTAACTAAAGTCATTCAAAAAATCTCGAATCAAGTTATAGATTTGAAAAGGACGGTCGAAGAAGCTTCTTCGAGCAAAGGTCCTTACAAACCCCCGTTTAGGAAGCCTTTTCCCACCAACCGACCTAATCCAAATACCGAGGGCCTAAATCTAGAAATTCTGCAATTCGCCCTTCAAACAATTCTAAAATCCTAGGATAACTTGATACCTCCTGAGATTCCTAAGGGGGTAGTTGAACAAGAGACGGTTGAAGAAGAAGAATCTTCTCTGAACATTTTTGGACACTTCTCGGATAGCATTTTTCAAGCTAATTTCAAGACAATTCATCCCTACAATACTAGGAGTAAGACAACAAACAAAGGTTCTTCCGAAAACACTACGACTTTGCCTCCAAAACAATCTAATCCAGCTGAGACTAAACAGAGTCATGTAAACCCCAACTTAGATTATGATGTAGTTGAAGATCTAAAAAAGTTAAGGGCTAACATTTCTGTTTATGAATTATTAAAATTTTCATTTCTGCTACAAAAAATGTTACATAATATCGCAGAGAATAGCAAAAACGGTAATTCAAGCAATAACAAGGTTGTTCAGAACAAAGTTCCTCAGAAGACTTCTGCTAAGAATAATCCTGATCCTCATGATAAAGGAAGCCTTTTTGTAAATAATGTAACAAATGTAGATAAATTAGCTTTAGATACTGCAAGTAAAAAGCCATAAGCTTCCACCCTTAGTACTCATAGAAATGTACCTCCATTTTTGTTAACTTTCAAAATATTTAATAGGAACGTGCACAATTGTATGGTAGATTTAGGAGCATCATCCAATGTAATGCAATGGTCTGTGTGTTAGCAGATTAATGATGAAGTTGAACCATCCACTTTAAAAATCATCCAACTTGATCGAACTAGTGTTAAAGTTGTAGGAGAATTAAGGAATGTGCTTATAAGATTATCGTCTAACCCCAAAGTTCATCAAGTGATTGATATTATTGTTGTGGATATTCTAGAAGTTTATGGTTTGTTTCTAAGCAGAGACTAGTTGGAGCAGCTACACGACTATTTTGCGATGGATTGGTCCCACCTATGGCTACCCGAGAACGACAAGCCCAACACGATCAAGGTAAATCGTGAACGCTACCTAAAGTTCACAGTCACAGATTTAAATGATCCCAATGAGCCATTTACACCTTCTGCTGATTCACCCAAAATACAATGGATGGATACCTTTTTCGACAATTTCATGGCCGAGACGTCAGCTATCACCAACCCAGAACAACAGTTCGATATTGTAGCATATGTGCAGCCAGTAGCTTCTACACAATGGTCTCATACACCCGATAAAAATCAAATTTGGTCTCTTTACTTTGACGGGTCGAAGTCCAAAGAATGAGCAGGTGCAGGCTGCATTATTATTTATCTGGCAGATAACAAAACCCTGATTGCATGTAGGCTAGAATTTGAATGTACTAATAACACATCAGAATATGAGGCTTTCCTGCAGGGCCTCAGAAAATCTTTAGATATGAACATTCAAAATCTGACTGTCTTTGGCGATTTGGAAATCGTGATTAGACAGGTAAGAGATTCTATCCACTGTCTATCTCTGCATCTTAAAAGCTACCAATCCGAGATATGGAATTTAATGAATAAGTTTTCTGCTTTCAATATAAATTCTATTCCTAGATTGAATAATTCTGAAGCTGATCTATTAGCTAACGTAGCTTCCAAACTCTTTCCTGCAGAAGGCTTGTCCCCGAATGCATTCTCCATCAAACTATTGTTTAGGCCATCTGTTCCCGACAACATCACGAATTGGAGAGTCTTCGACGACGATCAACAGATTATTAGCTTCCTGCATATGGAAGAAACTTTCCAAGGCGCAGTGATTGACGAATGCACTCATGACGACAATCTACGCGATTTCATGGTAATACTAGATCCGAGATCTCTTGAATCTTCATCGGACATGGTAAATTCGATCCCTAAGTATGTAGTTAGATTAGAGAAATTTACGATCTTCAAGATAAATTCAAAAAATCGGTCAACTGTAAACCAATAGTTCCTCGTTATCGTATGAAAAAGTAAACTTGGGAACTAATGACAATCCACAGTGCATTAATTTAGGGGTGGGGTGTTCTGAACAAGAGAAAGCCGCACTTATTAAATTGTTTAAGGAATTTAAAGATGTTTTTTTGTGGACGTATGATGACCTTAAAACTTTCGACCCTAACATCATACAACATGTCATTCTTATGAAACCCCAAACCTTACCCTTTCAACAAAAGTTAAGAAAAATGCACCCTAAGCTTGAGCCGACCGTCAAAAAAGAATTAAATAAACTCCTGAATGCTAAGATAATTTTCCCAGTTAGGCACATGCAATGGGTTTCTAACCTTGTCCCTGTCCAGAAGAAAAGTGGGGAAATCCGACTATGCGTCGATTTCTGAAACCTTAATAGAGCGCCTGATAAAGACAACTACCCTGTCCCACCCATGGAACAGATCCTTCAATAGGTATCTGGTTATGAAAGACTATCCTTATTGGATGGTTTTTTAGGGTACAACCAAGTCCTCATGTTTCCTCCAGACCAACTTGAAACTACCTTCCGCACTCCAGGGGGCACCTTCGCTTACAGGAAAATGCCCTTTGGACTGATTAATTCCGGTGCCACTTTCCAGAGAGCGATAGACATTGCTTTTCAAGGCTTAATCAATCAATCTGTCGTAGTTTACTTAGATGATGTTACTGTATTTTCCAAAAACAAAATTGATCATCTAGCTCATTTAAGAGTCGTTCTACAACGATGTCATAAATACGACATTTCCTTGAATCCTAAAAAATCTGTCTTCGCAGTAGAACAAGGTAAACTCTTAGGATTTATTGTGTCAAGAAAAGGGATGATTATCGACCCTGAAAGGACTCAAGTCATATCGAAACTCCCCCCTCCCTCATCCAAAAAGTCTATGCAGTCTTTCTTAGGCCAGATAAACTTCGTCAGGAGATTCATTCCCAGTTTCTCCGAGATGGTGAGACATCTACAGAATTTAATTAAGAAAGATGCGCAATATCATTGAGGACCCTTAGAAAATCAAGTTTTCAATTCAATAAAAAAGGCCATAATAGACGCTCCTTCTCTCATGAGCCCCGAATTTTCGCAAGACTTCACACTCTACACATTTGCTTCTAACCACTCCTACGTTGCCGTCCTAACTCAAAAGAATGCTGAAAACAATGAAGTACCCATTGCCTTTATGAGCTATGCTTTCAAAGGTGCAGAACTTAATTACCCAATGGTAGATTAACAAGCCTACGCTGTTTTTAAAGCATTCAAGCACTTGCGATCTTATCTTTTGAAATCTAGGACGAAAATTATTGTCCCTTACTCATCCATCAGGAATCTTTTAGTGCATAAAGAACTAGGCGAAAAGAGGGCGAACTAGGTTACCTCTTTACATGAATATGACATAGAAATCACCCCAGCACAAATAGTGAGAGGCCAAGAGCTGTGCAAGTTGGTTGTTGATTCAGCAGCAGAACAACAAGAAGAAAACGATATGTCAAACCTAGGACAACATAATCAAAATGCAATCTGCTGTGCACAAAACTCTGTCAGTCCATGGTACGACGATATAAAATTCTGTCTTGAACATGGGTCAGCCCCCCGTCACCTGGATCCCACTAAAAGAAGAGCGTTAAGATTACAATCTTCCTCCTTTCATTTGATTAATGGTATTCTGTTTTGTCAAAATTTCGATGGAGTACTAATGCGTTGTCTTGAGAAAGATGAAGCAGAAAAAGTCTTACTAGAATTGCACGCAGGAGAAGATGGTGGGCATTTTGGTGGTGACACCACTGCCCATAAAGTTTTGAGGGCTGGTTATTACTGTCCTACACTTTTTAGAGATGCCCATGCCTTGTGTCGCAAGTGTATTTGTCAAAAAGCATCTGGGCGGATACAAAAACCAACCTTTCCTTTACAGTCTGTCTCAGTAGACTCCCCTTTTTAGCAGTGGGGTCTTGATATTATAGGTCCAATCAATCTGCCATCCTCACAGCAGCATAAGTTTATCATAACAACCACAGATTACTTTACCAGGTGGTTTGAAGCTGCCACATTAAGAACTGTGAATACCAACCAGGTAATTGCCTTTTTAAATTCAAATATTATTACTCGTTTTGGTATCCCTGACTGTTTAGTATTCGATAACGCTTCTTATTTTTCGTCTCTTGAAATGAGCGAGTTCTCTCTAGAAAAATGAATTAAATTGAAGTATTCTTCCAGCTACTACCCTCAGGGAAATGGATTGGCAGAATCAACAAATAAGAATCTGATTAAAATCATCAAGAGAACGGTATCTAAAAATCACAAAAACTGGCATAACGGAATGTTAAATGCAATCTGGGCTGATAGGGTAACACCAAAAACTGCTGTAGGTAACTCCCCCTTCTTTCTCATCTATGGCAGAGAAGCAATTCTGCCACCACATATTCTTCTTCCCTCACTACATCTATCACAAAAAATACAAGAAGAAGACTGCCCTCCTTTGGAGAATCGAATTAAGGCTTTAATGAAACTAGAAGAGGTAAGAGCCCAAGCTAAACATAAGCTAGATCAACATCAACTAGTGGTCAAAAGTTGGTTTGATGCCAACTCTGCCTCTAATAGGAACTTCAAAGTAGATGACCTTGTCTTAAAATAGGACAAACCACATGAGGGAAAAGGAGAGCACACGAAGTTTCAGAACTTATGTCTTGGACCGTTTTTAATTGTTGAGAAATTGGGTCCCATCTCTTTCCGATTACAGAGTCTAGAGGGACAACCAAACACCTATTTGGTGAATGTCCAAGCTCTGAAAAGGTATTTCTCTTGATGACAACCCTATGTATACTGTGTAAATATTTTTCTTTTGTTTTCATTTCTTTTACTGTTTTGGTTTTGGTTTTTCCCCTTGCGCTTATCATTTTTTGTTTTTTGAAATACACATACCTGCATTTTGAACTGTTCAGACAAAGAAAACAGAAAATTCTTTCACTGAAATGAATGCTGGAATTTTTTCTAAACATCAATTATAATATACTTATGAAATTTACAGCCATGTTGAGGAAAGACTGTTGTTTGAAGGAAGTTAACTGATTTCGATCTGTGAGTAAAGCCTGTCACGATCATCCATTATCTTCTTACGTTGTCCCTGTTCCTTAAGGGAATGACTCAAAAGATGTCTCATTGCTTTAGAAGGTCGTTTTTGCAAATAAGCCATCTCTGAATCTTAATAAAGGACAATTTAAAAAAAAAATAAAAAAAATAAAATTCTTTCAAGGTCTGTAAAAAATATGTCCAAAATATTATAATTTTCAGCGTCACCCTGCTCAATTATATATCTTTAAAAAACTAAACAAATCATAAAAGAGTTGTGGGAAGTGCTTGTAAACCCGCCGAGATTCTGAACAGGTCTACTGGTAGCAGGTAAATGCACGCATGACACCAAGACAACTTCACTGGGGTACTGAACATGCCCGTTGGCAACGAAGCAATGTCAGGTATATGAAAATTCATAAGTATCAAATATTTTGAGCTTAAAATGTCCTTTATTATGATCTGGAACTTCTTGGCAGGATATAGATATCAGAGTGGGTTAAATGGAAACCCTGTCGAGGCTATGAACGCCTGCTGGTAGCAGTGGCTCTGTCAACAGTATTGGAGATTTTATCTTTAATATCATGACTCGCTTGTCTTAAGATTGTTATCATTTTTCATCCTTTAAGCACTGCTGGAATATTTGATTAATGATGATGTTTAAACAATTTTCTGGTTTTTTTTGAGTTAGAATTATTCTCATTATCATAATCTGAATTTGTTCTTTTGGAAGAGATAACTACTTCTACCAGTGTGTCACCATTGTTGGCAGCCATTTCGCATTTTTATCCTATCCTTATAAGCTACCTACACAAGTGTTTTGGAACCCTTGATTCTCATCTCAATCTTTTGAATAAAACAACATTATTATCTTGCGCATTCGCACACCTGCCTTTTGTTTTCGTTTTCACGACTGCAAGCACGAAAAACTTGGGTTCGAAGTCATGTCGATGGCATTAAAATCGTCTCTAGATTATTACGAATAATCTTGTTCTATGGTCATTTCACCTATAACTCAATGACGATCACAGAGTTGGCAAGACACTAAACCTTTACTCACTTTGCATTTTTGTTAATATGACTTCATTTTATAAGATTGTAATGCAATGGTATTCTAGTGATTGTGATTGAATCCTTAATACAATGGTGGTTTGATGTTATATTGTCTTTGATCGAATTCCTAGGTGCAATGGTTTCATACAATGCATAAATTTTATGGTCAAATCTTTGGTGCTAAATTCGAAATATTGTTTTGTTTTAAATCATGCAAACACTATTGTTTGTGCAGATATTCGGGTCGACTTATCATAGTTTTCAATAGTTGTTTGAATGGCATGTCGTTTACATTGTTTTTAACACACACCAATAGTGATTTGAACCACCATAGTGCCATCGATTGTACATTTCGATATGAATGATTTGCATAGGTTTGTTTCATTCCACCACCCTCGCACACTTAGGCATTAATGTCTGCCTTGTATCTCGGGTTACCTCTGTTGGTTTTGGGGAAACCTGTGAGCTTTCGGTTCTGCGTATACCCTGTCTAACCCTCTGTCCATTTACCTTGCTCACTGTGTGCTCTCTCCTATGGCACCTATAGTGCGCATAGAACCTAATGGCATCTAAATGCTGCTGCTATTTGACAACGCTCATGAAGACCTGGAGAATAGTAGCTGGTTAGTGTTTATCCAAAAATTTGAGGGTTTCAACCTCGCGGTCGCCCAACAATTTTCCCTCACATTCGATGGATGTAGGGCCAAGGTTGGAGACATCCAGCTTGAACTAGATGAAGAATTCCTCAGTTCAGCCATGAGTTTACCAGCTAAAGGGTAGAGGTGGTTTAAGAATTCAAAGGTGGACGAAGTGCCATGGACGCTCCTATTCACATCGAGGAAAATTGTCAGTTGTGACAGAGGTATGCCTGTCACTGCCCTTAAGTCTAGGTGGCATGATCTATTAGCCATTGTTAAGAAATTCGTGACTTGCAAAGGTCATTATGGTTTAGTGTTTCTTTACCATCTTCGGTTGCTTATGAATTTCATAGACTTCCCTCTGAATATGCCTCACTACCTCCTATGCATCCTGTATAAAATGTCCAAACGATTTAAGTGGGAGAAGACTGATTCTAGTCTCTTCCATCACTGCTTGATCAAAATCATTATTGTTCATCATTTGAATCTTAGTGGTGACTGTTGGCAAGCCTTCCTATCAAGGAATGACTTTGCCACTCCCGAGTGTGTTCAAGTGGACAAGACTGTGGTCACCGAAACCCTGGTTGGGCCTACCGTGCCACCTCCTACCCTTCTACCCCCTGTCAAACCCCCGAACTGCCCCAACATTGACCTACCCGACACCATGGCCGACCCGTGTTCTAAAGACAATACTAGGACCTTTAAGAGGCTTGTAAGGAAGAAGGGCAAGGGTAATACCAATGCCAATAGTAAGGGAAAGAAGAATGCACGATGGATATCTAGATGTGCTCGGAACAAGCCCAAACAAAACATAGACCAGAAGCCTATTGTTTTGAGCAAGGATTCAGACTCTAGGATTGAACGCTTCTTGACCGAGGAATACCCTTACTCTCATGGCCTCTGTTCTGTGGAACCCTATGACTACATTTCCAACCTACCACCGTGCCTCAAGGATGACCCTAACTTCCTGGGAATTAAGTTTGACAGTGGAACCCCTGGTAACTTAAAAGAAACCTCACCTGTAATGCCAAGGCCCGATCAAAAATAATGCACTCAATGCAACTCTTGGCTGGAACGATACTACACGGATGTTCTTCTATTGAAATCCAAAATTAAATCCTTGGAGGAATGGGTTACCGTGTTGTCAAAGGAAAATCACAGGCTACAAGCTTACGATAAGAAGCAAAAGACCATGGGTTCTATCGTCTTCAGAAATGTTGAGGTAGCAATTGCCTTTGTGAACTCAAAGTTATCCTGACTGAGTCGTTTTCCTACAACCCAGGTATGTTATTTCAACATTGATTTTTGAATGATTTGGTTTGAATTAGCATAGACGATTATGTTTTCTCTGAATTAGTTCTATTTTGTTTGAATAGATTCAAAAACGATACTGTTTACTTCAAATTACCAAGAATGATTTCGTTTTTTGTATTTGAATTAGTACAAAAGTTTTTTTTTTGAATTAGCATAAACTAGTTTGTTTGCGTTGATTTGTTTGCTAAAATCGAATATAGCTATGTTTTGATTGAACCGATTTGATACGATTTTATTATTCTTGAATTAGTATAAACGATTGTGTTGGATCAGAGTTAGTTTGACTTAGTTCTATTTGGTTTGATTCAGAAATGATTCAGTATGTTTGAATTAGCACAGTCGTTTGTGTATGCGTTGGATTAATATCAAAGATTGGTTTGATAAATAGAATGTAATCTTTTTATTCAAAAATGATTTCGTTGATTTTGAATTGTCAAAACGATTCTGTCTGTTTCGAATTGGTAATAAAAAAGTTGGTTGACAGACTGCATATATCCCTATTACCATTCGATTAATTCAATACGATTTCGTTTATTTTGAGTTGGCATAAAAGATTTGGTTACTTTTAGTGTGAATGATTGGCTTTGCTTTGAATTAGTAATTAAAATTTGTTTGATTCACCATATACATTTCTGTTATCATTTGGATTGATTTAAAACGATTTTGTTTGTAAATATGACCAACTACAGAATCGTGAGATTCTGTAGCTAGTCATAAAATTTAGATTTTTGTTAATTTTACAAATAAAACATTATCTAAACTTGT
>WSFP011573383.1:0-10696 GCA_009831015.1 Picea engelmannii
CTGCACTACACAGGGAATCCAAATGCAACACACTGTTCCATATACACCACAACAAAATGGTGTTGCTGAGAGAAAGAACCACACATTAAAATAAATGGCTAATTGTATGATCCAACCTAAGGGATTAAGTCTAAAGTATTGGGAAGAAGCCATCAACTGTGCAAATTACATAGTAAATCACACTCCCACAAAGGCTCTTAAAAATATAACACTAGAATAAGCTTGGACTAAAATTAAACCAGATGTAAGTCACTTCCGTGTATTTGGCAGTATAGCATGGGCTCACATTCTTGATGAGAAAAGGAAAGCATTGCAGCCTAAAAGTGAGAAGTGTATATTTGTTGGTTATTATGAAGATGTCAAAGGTTACAGACTTCTTCAATCACATTGTAATGAAATTATTATTAGAAGAGATGTTAAATTTGATGAAAATCTCTTGTCCTGTGAGCCTAATTCGAAATTTGTGCCTTCTTTGGCCTACAAGCCTAATTCAATGGTTGTGCCTTCTTTGGCCCACGAGCCATATTCGGTGTTTGTGCCTTCTTCTGATATGGTTTATTCTTCAGATGATGACAGTGAGGATGAAAATCCACCTTTGCTTGCTCACCCTCCTCTAGATGAGTCCTTTGAACCTGAACTAACACCAGCTCCACCGCTTCCTAGATGGGTCCGTTCAACACGAGAAACAGTTGGTTATCTTGTCGATGATCCTTCATATCAACGTCAAACACCTTCATTGTTCCAACTATCCTATTATCTTTGGCTCAAGTTTAAGAAATTCATGATCTAGAGACATTTGCAGAAGCTTCAGGTCATCAAGATTGGGATACAACAATGAATGAAGAGTATCGTTCTTTAATGGAAAATGATACTTGGGATATTGTACCTCTTCCAAAAGGAAGAAAACTTGTTAGATGTAAATGGGTCTACAGAACTAAGTATGCATCAGATGGAAGTGTTGAAAGATACAAGGCTTGTTTAGTTGCCAAAGGATTTTCCCAAGTTGAAGGAATTGACTATCATGAAACCTTTGCCCCTGTAGCCAAAATGAATTCCATCCGCCTTGTTCTTGCCCTTGCTGCCTCACATAAATGGGAGTTCCATTAGATGGATGTTAAATCTGCCTTCTTGCATGGACTTTTGCAAGAAGAAATATACATGGAACAACCTCCTGGCTATGTCTAGAATGAATCTATCCTTGTTTTTTTCCTTAAGAAACCTCTTTATGGTCTCAAGCAAGCTCCCCGAGCTTGGTATGCCAAAATGGACACCTTTCTTATTGCCACTTGATTCTCTAGATGCCATTCCGATCCTAATGTCTATGCCAAGAAAGTAGGAAGCCATATCATAATCCTTGTCCTTTATGTTGATGACCTTATCCTTACTGGTAGTGACTCAAAACTTTTAAACCACGTGAAAACCATCCTTAAGAAGAAATTTGAAATGACAGACTTAGGATTTTTGCATTATTTCCTTTGCCTCCAAGTTTTGCAAACCAATGAAGAAAATTTTCTTTCCTAGTCTAAGTATGCTTGTGACCTTCTTCGTTGCTTTCACATGGACGATTGTAAACCAACCCCTTCTCCCTTCTAGTCTAGAGTCAAGCTTACTACCACCTGTACTTCTCCTGAAGTTGATGTCACCCTATACCGTCAGTTAGTTGGTATCCTCTTATACTTGACTCATACCCGTCCTGATCTTTCGTTTGTTGTTGGTCTTGTTGCCTGGTATATGCAAATACCCCATGAAATCCATTAGAAATAAGCTAAAATGATACTTCACTATGTTCATGGTACAGTTCAGTTGGAGATCCCGATGATCGAAAATCTACTGAAGGTTATGTTTTCAGCCTTGGTTCTGGACCTTTCACTTGGGCTTGTAATAAAAAATAGGCTATTGCACTTTCTTTAGCAGAAGCAGAGTACCGAGCAACGGTAAATTCAAGTCAGGAAGCCCTGTGGCTTCAACAAATCCTTTCAGAGTTTGGATTCCATCACCAACATCCGACCAGCCTTTGGTGTGACAATCAGAGTGCCATCAAGCTCACCAAAGACCCAGTTCAACATCAGCGTAGAAAACACATCGAGATACACACACACTTCATCAGAAATCTAATTCATGATCAAGTTATTGAAGTGCTTTTTTTCCCTACAGAAGATCAAGTTGCGGACATTTTCACAAGGTCTCTTACAGAAGCGAAGTTTTCCAAACTTCGATCTATGTTAGGATTTCAGGAATTTGTCATTAATGGGGGTGTTGGGCACTTTAATTGTCTAAATAAATATATCATTAAGGTGTTCAATATAAATTTCCAAACCCAGGGAAGTTTTTTTATTGCAAGATAATTGTGCACAATCTATGTAGATTGATGAAAACAAACATTAATCAAGTTGTAGTATTGAAAGAAAATAGAGTTTTGGAAAACTAAACACTAGCACAAGTTGGTGACACAGCTGGAGTTCTAATCTATTGTTGCAGGCTTGAAATCACGCTTGCTTAATTGATATCTAGATTGATGAGTGTATAAGTATCCTGGATTATCTATCTTATTCTTATTTTCTATTTTATCCTTGTAGAAAGGAATTATGTGCTAATTGCAGAAAGGAAATCTACTTTAGTTGCAGGGTGTAAATTCACACTTCTAATTACTTATTGTTGAAAGCAAAGTTTTATCTAGTATAGAAAGACAATTCTCCAGCAGTATACAACACTTGACTTCCGATTCTCATGAGACACACTGATGCACATTTGACAGAAAGGAACTGAACTGTAACAAGAATTATGATCTAAGAATGCTAACAGGTTATTAACATAAATCAAAGTAGCTAATATGAAACAACAAAATAGAGGGGAGTCTGTGAGGGAGGTGGGCCCTTTACATCTCACTGAATCCACTCAAATATATCATAGTAGGTTGGAAGAACTCAAGTCCCCTTCTTTATTAAAATCGCCAAAATTGTTCAATTACAAGTTGCTTCACTTTACTTCACAATTCCACAACTAATCTCCATTGGTAATGATTACAAAAGATCTTCTATTTAAAGAAATAGTCATTTAGTTCAAAATGGACTCAGAATATCCTTGAGAATCCTAGATCCTCCAATTGTTCATAAGATACAAGAGATTTGTCATATTCATCAAATCTGGACAAAGAATCAACGTGAGCCAAAATGTGTAACAGCAGAGGATCATTCTTCAGGATTCAGATTTTAGGATCTATGGCCATTTGTTGTAGTGAGTGTAACAACTTTTAGGATTGGTGTGCATATGTTGCAATCGGTGTAACAACTTCCAAGATAAGTGGGCATCTGTTTCAACAAGTGTGACAGCTTCCAGGAAAGGTGTGCAGTTGTTGTAGTCATGTAACAACATGCAAGACTAGCACACAACTGTAACAATTGGTGTAACAACAATGATCTTCCATTAAGTCTTGGTTGTTCTACACATTTTGATCATTAGTTGCACATTTATGGGTAAAATATGAGAAATACTACCAATCAAACATGTTAAATAAATAAGAATATCAAAGCAAGATTAATGACTCATACCATAGGAAAAAGGGTCTTGGCAGTGTTAAAATAGGCATTTAGGATAGGAATGATAAGTTTGAAAGGGTAAAAGATGTAGTGAAAAAGGAACATTTCTAGGTCCTAACATGCCCCCCAACTGAAGACATTGCATGTCCTCATGAAAAAACACTTTCAAACCTTTCATTTAATCTGATGTAGGGAGATCACTCCTCTCATGTAAACTGCTAAGATAATTCGTTAAGTACCTGTATGCAAAACTGTGTGTACCCCCAATATCTATTAGTTCAAAAATTTGTCATGCTTGCCTTGTCTTTAAGAACAGAGTGCAACATAGGTTCCTTTGTTTGATATGCTAGCGAACTAACAACTACTCTATTACGTAGAGATCTCCTCTTTCTTACTAGTTTGTGTGGAGTAGTAAGATCAAATTCTGTCTTAACTGAGAGGTTGATTGTTTCTTCAGGTTGGCCAGTGACTGGTACTTTTACTACTTTATAGCCTTCCTCAAAATATATACTACCACATTCAGATCACATGAGCTCTCTATGTTGGTCCATAACAACTTTTCTAAGTGATAATATGTCTAAGGCTATCCCCTCTAGATTGTTCTGACGAGCCACCTGTAATTCATCCCTTAAGGAAGCCAGCTCTGCTTTGAAGCTATCATTTTCCTTTAATAGTTCAGTAATCCTGGAATTTGTTGTGTCCTGGATCTTCTTCTCAATTTGAGCAAAAAGTTGAGCAAGTGGCACATCCTCGCAAGTTTGTGTTACTGGTTCTTGTGTGGCAGATACACCTAGGACTTGTTCCAGTGCAACAGTTGATTCTGGCCTGACTAATTCTTGTGGAATAGTATTTTCCTGGATAGCTGGTTCTTGTGTAACAACTAAGTTAGGGATGTCGGTATATTTTTGAAAAGTCTCTTCCTGGGTAGTTGGTTCTTGTGTAACAACCATGCCATCTAAGGGGATTGGTTCTTGTGTAGCAGTATCTGTAGTAATGGAGGGTAATGGATGAAGAATAGGTACTGCATGTTCCATATACTTCCATCCCACTATTGTTGTAGTAGACCTTGTTGACCAAGTTCTCTACCTAGGTAAAGTAGAGACAAAAACATTGTCTTTCTTTTTTGTGGGCTTTGGAGAGGAAGGGTGTTCTTCAACAATCTGACAAGAAGAAGGAGGGCGTTTTTAAACAACTATACAAGGAGGAAATTATGGAATGTTAGGGTTTGGTATAACTTGTACTTCATCAATCATCGAGGGATGCACATAATCATCAAGTAGAGCTGATGATTCTGTTGTAACTCGTGTACATTCCTCCTATAATGATAAAATGGTAGCTTGAAATTCCTTGCACAAGGTGAAACTTGGAATACGTACCTCCATAAATTCTGGTAGGGTCTAAGTATGAGCAAACTCAGGACACTCTGTGGCAGCATCTGGTACAACCCTGTTGATGCCCCTCTTAGATTTTCTTGTAGGCTTAGGTTTTCTTTTATGAGGAGATTCAGTAGCAGTGATAATAGGGGTCTAAACTGTTGTTACAACACTGGGAGAGTTTCTTTTGTCGATTCTCTTATGATATTCTCATCTAGATTGGTGTTTGGCTGGCTGAATTGATTCATTGGTAGATACAATAGATATTGGTACTGTTGTTACAACAACAAATGGATTTTGAGTTGTTGTTGGTGCCACAGGAGAAGGAATCGAGGTACTTGTAGTTGTAGTGGATACTGGAGTTGTTGTTACAGTGGATCTCTCTGACCTAGTTCTTGTCCTGGGTAGTGTAGAGACAGAAGGAAGAAATTTCCTTTTATTAGCTTTAAGGGTCCGAGGGATTTTTGGAACAATGGCTATTGCAGTAGAGTGTTAAGGCTCATGATTTGATCCAGGGATTTCGCTGTCGACTACTGGCTCAACCACCACTAAGGGAAGAGGGTTTAACTATTCTGGTTCAAGACTATCAAGGCATTTCTGAGCGGTGTGAGAGGTGCTTCGGATTTTTTGTTTGGTGTTCAGAGTTGACTTGCGGGCAGTTACAGTTGGGGTATTAACTGCTGGTGCAGTCGAGGGTACATGATTTGACTGTTCTTGGTTGGCTGTAACAACAGGCACATGAATTGGCTCAGGTAATGGTTCATTAGGAATTCCCATTCCGTTATGTATCAACAATCCTATTAGTCTATGATTTGAAAGACAATTCATGGGGTGCTTGGATTTCTTAACAATTTGAGCCATATTATGTAGGGATTGAAGTAGGTAGTAAGGGATGTTGATTAGCTTCTAATTTCGCAAATGCGACAATAGAACAAAATCAGAAAAATAAACAACTTGATATCTCCCTTCACATGTATTGTACCTTTTTAAGAATTTTGATACCCTCCCCCATGGCTCTGGTAAGGAACTGACACTTGCACCTCAACCTTTGGTATGTACTTGCTCATTTCCCATGAGAAAACCCCTATGTGCATCGGGAAGATGCACTTTCCTGTTAAACCATTCGACTCCTGTGGTCGACAATTCTGTCACAGTCGTTATGCTCTCTTCTATCACTGGAATCTGCACTCTGTGCACCATTGAATAGTTGTCTGTGAGATTTTGACTGAATTGTAAGACTTATGCTTCATTAAACCCCTGCAACTTCTTAAAAAAGGGAATCCAGCCAGCCTGCAGAAATATTTGATAAACATTCGGATGCAACAGCAATGTATTGAGATTTTCTGGCTCATATCTTACGAGCGTTCCTCCCATGACATTGTGTTTGTATTAGACAATAAATTGGGAGGAGAAATCAACACCTAAACTAGAGACAGAGAAATTCAATCGTGGATTTTCATGAAGAACGCAGTGTCGCAACAAAAATAAGTCGGGTTAGAAGGTGGCAGAGGTGAAATATAAAAAGGAATTTTGCGGTTAGGTTGACGTGGATTTTCGTTCCACCCCCAACTAATCTTATTGGCTCGTGGTTTAATGGATTAGGACAATCGGTCATATAGTCATGAAAGCGTTCTTTCATATCCATATCAATTAGACACGCAATATTAGCAACGTACCTCATAACTTACCACCTGAACTTAGCTGTCGGAGTAATTGCACTATCTAACCGCCATTTGATCCACGCAGAGTGGCTGTAATAATGAGAGATGACTCCGAAACATGAGAAATGACGATATGACAAGTAGAACATAAGTGGAGTCCTTTCTATGGTCGAACCATTGAAAAGTTGAAGATGTGGAGTTTAAGTAATGATGAAGCAGCTCTTGTGGGACATAGAGAGAATAAAGTAATTTTTCAAAAATGGCAAAAATCTTGACAAAACAACAATGTTGTTGTATGTAGAAATGGAAGAAATGCTAAGAAGGTGGTGAAGCAGTGTAGAAACTAGCCAAAAGGAAAAATAGCAGTAGTTGTATCAACAGATATTTTGGCCGGAATTGTGGCACTAGGTGTAGCAGTATGTAAATTGGCCAATTTGTCGTAAAAGGGTGTAACAACATGCAGGGAAAAAGAGTCGAGAACAGGTGTAAAGCATGAAAATCGACCAAAGGGTGTAATAGCATGGAAATCGACCAAAAGGGGTGTAACAACATGTAAATCGGCCAAAGGGTGTAACAACATGTAAATCGGCCAAAGGGTGTAACAACATGGAAATCGGCCAAAAGGGGTGTAATATCATGTAAATCGGCCAAAGGGTGTAACAACATGTAAATCGGCCCAAACACAGAAATACTTAATTTTTAGGAATTTTTTCTACTTCCAAAAACTAATCCTTTGGTGTCTTCTGATGTAATCTACCTTGTTGTTCTTCAGTTTATCTGCACACAAGCAACTGCCTAATACCTTTCTAGGCTAAATTTATTAGAAAAAAGAAAATTAGAGAAATGAAAATGCATGAAGCAAAATCAGAAAATTTCAAATTTGCACAACTTATTTATATACAAAATTTTATTTGAAAACAAAATGTACTAAAGTTCAGAAGGGGAAGGAGCAGGCTCTGTTCCCTTTAAAAATTGGTAATCTGTATCAGTGGTACATCTCGATTTAAATTCTTCCTTGGAAAGTGGACATTGATAGAGGCGTAAGAGATGACCATTTGCATATAACTGTGTATTGGATCCGTCAATAGTAATTAACCTAACTGTCCCATTGGGAAAAATAGTGTCTACCTCGTAAGGTACAAGCCATCGTGTACACAACTTACTCTGAAATTATTTAAAGTGTGAATCATACAACAGAGTCCAATCCCGTTTTTGGAATAATTTCTTCTTGATGACTTGGTCATGTCATTTTGTTCTCTGTTTTTGAATCACTGTGGTTTGATGAATAACGTCCAAATGCTTTTCATCAATCTCATTGAGTTGTTGTAGTGTGGCCTTATGTGCAATAGTCAAGTTGAGGTTGACTGCTGATGCAGTTCTTAAGGTTTTGATTTCAAATTCAATGGGAAAAACAGGGCTTTTTCCATATACAAGCTCATAAGGAGAAAACCTAGTTTTGTTCCTCCAAGTAGTTCGATAATCCCATAGAGCTTCATGCAATATGTTAGACCAATCCCTATGATGTTCTCTCATTATCTTAGTAAGAATAGCTTCTATGACTTTGTTGGTACTTTCTACTTGGCCATTACCCTGTGGATGGTATGGAGAAGTTGTTCTATGTAAAACATGATATTAACTGAGTAGGGCTTCAAACTTATGTGATGTGAAAGGGGGTCCTCCATCAGTTATTAATTATTTGGGAATTCCAAACCTAACAAAGATATCTACAAACAAGAATGTTAAGACAACTTCTTCTGAGGCCCTGATGAGTGCTTTTTGCCTCCACCCACTTGGTCATGTAATCTGTATAGACCAATATATAAACTTTCTGATTAGAAGGTGGGTTAATGGGCCCTACAAAGTCCATGGCATCTCTCAAAAGGCTCTAACACTACTTGAGACTGGAGAGGCATCTCATCCCTATGTTTTGTCTAACCCATTCGTTGGAAACTGTCACAGGCCTGGACATACTTCTTGGCATCTTGAAATATGGTGGGCCAAAAATAGCCCATCCTTAAAATTTTATGTCCAATCCTTTTATCAGCAAAATGACCCCCACAAGGGAAATCATGGAAATATTTGAGCAGCTCATAAACTTCATCATCCCTTACACATCGCCTGATTTCTTGATCCAGGCTTGTGTAGAAAAGGTATCCCTCTATCCAACTATACCGAGCACTCTTCTGAATGATTTTCCTTCTTTCTCTTGGGGATAGATGTGGAGGTACCTTCCCTACAACCAAGTAATTAGCAATTTCGGCATACCAAGGTGAGTGAGGAGATACAAAAAACAAATGTTCATCTAGAAAGGAATCATCTAATGGTGAATTATCATCATTTATATGCAGTCTTGAGAGAAAATCAACAACCACATTTTCTTTCCCTGGTCTATCTACTATAGTGATGTCAAATTCTTGAAGTAATAACAACCATCTTGTTACTCTAGTATTAGTAATAGGTTTATTCATCATATATTTAATTTATGTATGATCAGTATGAATATAGGTAGGATAACCAGTGACATAATGCCTGAATTTATTGATTGCATAAACTACTGCCAAGAATTCTCTTTCAGTAACTGTATAATTTATCTCAGCAGGAGCCATTTTCTTGCTAATATAGTAGATAGCATAGGGTTCTTTTTCCTCATGTTTCCCTAGTACTGTACCAATTGTAGTGTCTGAGGCATCGGAATAAATGTGAAAAATAAAAGACCAATTGGGCCCTCTCAAAATGGGAGCTGTGGATAATTTTTGTTTCAGATCTGTAAAAGATAATTCACAATTGTCAGTCCAATGAAAGTCAACATATTTTGTTAATAGGAAAAACAATGGAGATGCATGTTTGGAATTTTTTTTAATGAATCTCATGTAATATCCAGCATGCCCTAAAAAACTTCTTACCTCTTTATGAGTTGTTGGAGTTGGAATGTCCAAAATTACTTGGATTTTGGCTAGGTCTACCTGAATTCCTACATAAGAAATGAAGTGTCCCAGCACCACACCTTCACTCATCATCATATGGAATTTTTCTGTGCTTAAAGAAAGATTAGACTGTATACATCTTTTGAGCACTTTTTCCAGATTAGTCAAAGCTTGATCAAAATCAATACCATAAGGTGTAAAATCGTCCATGTATATATCCATACATTCATTCACCATATCAGAAAAAATACCAATTACAGCGCTTTGGAAAGTGGCTGGCACATTACACAAGCCAAATGGGAGAACCTTGTAGGAAAATGTACCCTAAGGGCTGGTAAAGGTGGTCTTAGCTTGGTCCCGTGGAGTAATTTTTATCTGGTTATAGCCAATGAATCCATCTAGGAAAGAGAAAAACTTTTTCCTAGCTAGGTTGTCTAGAACCTGATCAATAAATGGCATAGGGAAATGATCCTTCTGCGTGGCCTTATTTAAGGTTCTATAGTCCATACACAATCTCCACTTACCATTATTTTTAGGTACAATAAACAATGGTGAAACCCACTCGTTGTCTGATATAGAATAGATGAATCCAACATTGAGAAGTTTATGGAATTCTTCTTTAACTATTTCTTTAAGATTAGGGTTCATCCTCCTTTGGGGTTGGAAAATGGGTCAACATTTTTCCTTGATGTATATATGGTGGGTGCATAATTCAGAAGAAATTCCTTTCATGTCCATGTAATCCCATGCAAATGCCTCCTTATGTTCAATTAGTAATTTCATCAATCAACGAGTTTCAACAATAGATAAATCGGGATTAGGAAATGAGTTTAGAATTTTAGCTTTGTAATTTGTATCTCTTTTATAGAATTTAGCTTTGTATTTCTTTAGTAATTTTAATAGGTAGAAACCTATATGGAATCCATGTGATGGTGTCTTATAGCTCTGTATTAGGATAGGTATTTAGCTCAGTGTGGTTTTTATTTGGATTTTGTTGGATGAGATTCTATGTCTAGGGAGCTAGGCCAAGGTTTCCAAAATATGAGTTGCAAGGATAGAATGGGGCAAGGTAGGTATACTCAATAGCATTTAGGATTTGTCATTGTGTATAGGGTAGATGAGGTGAGTTTAAAAATGGTCATGAGATCATGAATCCATCCATCAGAAGAAGGTGTAACATAACATGACAGTTTCATCCAAAA